>VZUA01074036.1:1555-12483 GCA_013401035.1 Horornis vulcanius | reverse complement strand
GGTTTTAATCTGAAGCTTAATAACCCAGATGCCAGATTCAGGTCTGCTGAAGAGTGCTTCCTGGAACCTCAAGGGAGTTTGAATCAGTCAGAACAAACTCCCCCTAAAAGGAATAAAATTTAGAAAATGAGAATAAAATTATTTAAATAAATGCCACCTAAGGTACTTCCTAGAGTAGGGCCGAAACTTCATAACTGTACTACAAGCATCTGGTTTTCTGAGGACACAGTTGCACAACCCCGTCAATCCACTGCAACTCACTGTTTTAATTTTCAGCAAGCCTAACAATCACTTGGTATTACTGAAGAGAGTCTAAACATTACGCTCAAGACTGCCTCTTTTTCTCCTCCCCTTTCAGTGCACAGCTAACTGATTTGTGCACAGCTGCCACAGCAGCAGGTTTCAAGGCAAACTTTCTTCTGTGTCTGTCCACCTGTCTGGAGCCTCAGACACTCATCTGGACACAAGTGCAGCTTCTAGTATTTTGGCAAGCTTCTATACCACTGCTAATCAGTACAGTGTTGTGATTAAATCACACCCAGCAACTAAGCACTGCCCAGCTGCTTGCTCACTCTCTTCACAGCAGGATGGGGGAGAAAATGAGAAGGGTAAATGTGTGTGAGAAAACTTGTGGGGGTTGAGATAAGAGCAGTTCAATATGGATAACATAAGGTGTTCACACAAAGTGAAATAAGGAATTCATTCAGCACTCCCCGTGGACAGACAGATGTTCTCCATCCCCAGGAAAGCAGGGCCCCATCATACGGGGGAAGTGACTTGGGAAGACAAATGCCACCACCCTAAAGGCCCCAACTGCTTCCTTCTCCTTCCTCCAGCTCTACATGCTGATCATGACACCATATGGCCTGGGAAATTCACAGAGTCAGTTGGAATCAGCTGTGCCAGCTGTGTCCCCTCCAGAAGATTTCTGCACTCCCAGCCCACTTGCTAGTTGGGTGAGATGAGGAGTAGAAAAGGCCTGAGTAAGCCCTGCTCAGAAGTGATGAAAATATGCCTGAGTTATCAACTGTTTCCAGCACAAAACATCACCCCATACCTCTGCCTATGAGGAAAATTCACTCCACCCCAGACTAAGCCAGCCCAGTAGGAGGATACCCATCCCCCTGCACAGCTGGCTACAAAACACATTTTCTTCAATAACTTGTTTATCCTGACCTTTTCCTCCCTTTGTTTTTGGTTCTTGCACAGTGACATCAGACACACAAAAAAAAAGCCGACAGTTTCCCTCACACACCCTCAAAAATTCATCAGTGCACATACCAGCCACCATCTTTAGGACTTTGGCTGCTAAGTACAAGAAAAAGAGCAAGTTAGCTATGTATACAGTGTGCAGAACCCCCCATGATAACAAACTCCAGAGGGGGAAGCCAGACACCTAGCTCTTCCACTGTGTGCTGGCAGTCAAAGAAACAAAGCTTGAAAGGGAAAGACAGTTCAGACAAGATTGGAATTCTGGAAAAAAAACCAAAAAAACCTGCCCACTTTGAAGGATAAAAGAGACAAAGAAGAAGCTCTAGCTTCTCATTTGTGCACACCAACTTCTATAGAACAGAAAACAGACAGCATTTGCAGGTTTGCCCCTGGACAAGTGATTTTCATGGAAGGGCAAACAACCCAAAAGCCCAATGGATTATCTTATTCTAATGGATCTGTCACTGCCATTCTTTACATCAACAGGATGTCAGGAGCATTGCTCCCTTTCCAAGATGCGTGGTACAGGGCAATGTGGATCTGCTGCTGTGTCTGTTTTTTTTTAAAGTTTTCTCCAGCAGCTGAAAGGTTTTGGAAAGCTCCAAGAGGACTCGAGGGTAAATCATGACTAACTAGAAGGAAGCAACAATTACATTATTCCTCTTCCCTCTCCTTCCATTCCTCAGTTGCTTTCTTAAACAGGTATCTCCTTCTCTTCCAAAAATACACTCCTCACTTCATCCTACAACCTAAAGGCAAACTCTCCATGAAAGCTTTGACTTCTTGGAGGCAAACATGTTTAGGAGAAACCCATTGTTTCCTCCGAACACCAAGGTACTTCTTTGTCTTGACCCATCACCGCGGTGCACGCCCATCAAGGCGCTGACACCTGTTTATGCAAATGCTACTAGGCGAGTGCAAACTAGCAACAAAAATTCGGCGCTTGGCCACCACAAGTCTCGACAAAGACGAGGACAGGACCTGCTGCACACTACTTACCGGTAATAGCACGACAAGTAAACCTCCCCATTTTATACCTCAAAAACTAGGTAAAAATTCCTTAATTTTAGGCATGCCAGCAACCGGAGAAGTAAAAGAAGTCGACAGCCATAGACGGACATGCTACAATCCCACGAACACCCATGAGGAGATGGAGCTGGCATTAGCAGCCTCCCGGGCTGCAGAGGGACCTGCCCGCCGCCGCACGCTCGCCCACCCGCAGCTCCCCGGTGCCGAGCCGGCCACCGCTCCCGCTCCGCCGGGCACCGCCGCCACCACGCACCGTGTTGTAGAACTCGGCGATGGCGGGCACGATGGTGTAGTTGTCCTCGCACCAGTCCACCTCCGAGCTGCCGGCCCGTAGCGGGTCCCACCACAGCAGCGCGCCCATCGCGCCCGCGCAGCCGCCGCTCCGGCCCTGCCCGGAGGCGCTGAGGGGAGGTGACCGCCCAGCCGCCCCCGCCTCTCCTCCGCGGGCCGCGCAAGGGGCGGGGCGGGCCCGGGCCGGCCCTCCGCCGGCAGAGGCCGGGGGCTGTGCACCGCTTGGGGTTCCTGCGCCTGTCCCGAAGGTCCCGGGCAGCCGGGCAGTGGGAACGCCAGTTCCTCGCTCCCTGCAGGCTTTGAACAGCCAGCTGGTCCACAGGCGTGGGCAGCACGCCCGGCTGCCATGTGTGCTTAAGAGATATCTCACATAGAATCACAGAATTGTTATGTGTGGAATGGACCACTGGAGATCATCCAGTCCAACCTCTCTGCCAAGACAGGGTCACCTAAAGCTGGTGACACAGGTGCATGTCCAGGTGGGTTTTGAATGTCTCCAGAGAGGGAGACTCCACAAGCTCCCCAAGCAGCCTGTTCCAGGGCTCTGCCACCCTCTGTAAAGAAATACTTCATGTTAAGGTGAAACTTATGTGTTTTAGTTTAGGGCCATTACTCTGTGCTGTGCCACCGGGCAACACTGAAATTTATCTGGCGCCATCCTCTTGGCGCCCACCTGTAAGATGTTTCTATATATTGATCCCCTCTCAGTCTTCTCCAGACCAAACAGGCCCAGCTCCTGCAGTCTCTCCGCATAAGAGAGAAGTCCAGACCCCCGATCATCCTTGTGGTCCTCCACAGTAGCTCCACAGGTCTCTTTCGGGCTGTGGAGGCCAGAACTGGACACAGGACACAGTGTCAGTTCCAGCCGTGTGATGGAGAGGAGCGACCGCTCCCCGCACGCCCCTGCTTCCGTGCGCAGAGAGGCCCATCCCGGCGGAGCTGCTCATGGCGCGCAAACAACGCGCCTTCTCCTGAATGCCTGTGCGTCGCGTATTGATGGCGCTTCTTTTTACAGCTGCCAGTGCCCCCGGCCCCAGAGCGCCTGCGTGCTGTTCCACGGGCCGTTCCTAAGGGACACTTTCTCCCTGGAGGGCGGCAGCTCAAGGAACAACTGACGGACCCCGACATGGCCCAGGCAGGAGCCAGGTGCCCGAACGCGGGTGCGCGGGACGGCCGGGGCCCGGCCGCTCCTGCCGGCCACGCCCTTGGCCGTAAAAGCCTCGCTCGCCATTCGGCAGCCCTGGTCACGCGGGGCGCGGGTAGTACTGCTCTCGCGAGAGTTTCTGGGTGTATGTAAGAAGTGCGGGCGGAAGTGCGGCCTTTTCCCGCGGCGTCCGGCGTGAGCACCATGAAGGTAAGGCCGCGCCCTGCCCGGGCCGCGCTCAGGTAGCGGAGGTCGGGCTCCCCCGCCGTAAATGGCCCCGGACCTGCCCGCAGAGCCGCTTTTGGTGGCCGATGGTCCCTGGCGGCGGGTCTGGAGCACAGCTGCGGGGCGGATGGGAGTGGATTGTTGGCAGGCCCCGTTCCCTCCGTCGGAGCTCTGCTGACGCAGGGCTGCGGAGCGCCGGGCTTGCGGAGCGGCCGCTTGGCTCGGAAGGGCTTTTGCTGGTGAGAGTCCTGTGCAGTCGACTGTAGGGTCCGGGAGGGACGTGTTGTGTGCGCTGTTCCCGAGGCAGTGGCGGCAGGCGCCCTGCAGCGCTGCGGTCTGTAGCCGGCCCCAAGGAAGCACAAGTAATCCCACACAGCAGTTGCTGTGAGTTGCGCGTTTGTCTAATGCGGAGTGTGTAGGAAAAGGAGAGCACAGGTGTCTGCTGCTCGAATTCTGTGATTGATCTCTGACTGCGATAAAGTCAATTTTCTCTGCGACTAAACAAGTTGTGCAGTCCAATGTGGCCAAACATAGACTACCCTGCCTTGGCTCTCCAAGTGTGGTGGTGGTCACGGGTTTTTCTGGTGAGCATTTGTATAAGCAGCTGTGGAATTCCAGCTTTAAAATGCCGAGTTCAAACCATCAGGTAAATTCTGATTTTTTGTTAAAATCTTATCATAGACGTTTTAACCAGATTTTTGTTTGTTTTTTCCTTGTTAGCTCAACATCTCTTTCCCAGCTACTGGGTGCCAAAAGCTCATTGAAGTAGATGATGAGCGTAAGCTCAGGACGTTTTATGAAAAGCGAATGGCCACGGAGGTGCTGGCCGATTCCCTTGGTGAGGAGTGGAAGGTAAGTAGTGCAGAAGGGATGTGTAAGAGTTATATTTTAAGAGCTGAAAATACAGAATTTCTCCAGTATGCACTTGTCGCGCTGTAGTGTTTGTATGGTGTGCGTTTGGCAGTCAGGTTGAAAGTTTCTCTTGCTATATATGTACTGAACTTGTTAGCCTCTTTCGGTGCTTTATCTGACTTGAAGGAGGGGGGCTCAGTTTTTAAAGTCTTGTGTTGAGAGTTTCTTGCTCCCCTTTGCAATAACTTACTGCTCTTCATTTGAGTGTTGTCTCTTAGTATTCAGGACAGGTTAAATCTGCAGTATAAAACTGTTGGTCTGTTCAAAATTGACTTTGCTTAAACTGCTGCTAATGGGTAAGGAAAAATGTGTTGGGCTCGGTGAATAGAATTTCCTGTCTTGGAATAGTTAATTGTTAGTATGGACTGTGCAGCTGAATTTGAGGAATGTGATCTTTTCTGCTGCCATCTTCACAAGGAAGATGGTCAAACTGACTTTCTCTTCTATCCTGTGTATCACTCTCTAGGTGCTCTGTCTTCTGTGCAGATTTCCAGTTTGTCAAGATAACTGGCTTTAGTTAGGTTTACAATTGCAGGAAAGCTAAACAAGAATCATAAAAGGCATTGCACTGTGTTACCTTCCAACAAAACTTCAAAGGGAAGTGAATCACCCTAAATGTAAATTCTGGTATATGGAGGGCTTTTTTTATGTTTCTTGAGTAAAACTGCTGAACTGTTCCAAACTGTTGGTGAAAATTGTTTGCATTAGCAGTAACAGTGACCTATGCTGAACCATGGACATGCTTCTCTGTCATTCCATGCAGTCTGTTGTGGTATTTACTGCTTCTTGAGGTAATAGAGACGTGAGTAGCTCAGAGGTGTTTCTGTTTTTTGTAGGGATATGTCGTCCGGATAAGCGGTGGCAACGACAAGCAAGGCTTCCCCATGAAGCAGGGTGTCCTGACTCACGGACGTGTCCGCCTTCTGCTCAGCAAGGGCCATTCCTGCTATCGCCCCAGGAGAACCGGCGAGAGAAAGCGCAAATCTGTCCGCGGCTGCATCGTTGATGCAAACTTGAGTGTCCTGAACTTGGTCATAGTGAAAAAGGGTAAGAGTATGTATAAAAAAACCAATAGGTAGACGGACATAGGCACCTAGAAGGAGCCTGCTTGGTAGTCACTGCTAAGTTGTATGGAATAGAAGTGTCCCAATTTCAGAGTGTGAATGTGTCTTAAGTTCCTCTGAGCATTGCATTCTTGTAATGCTAAGACTGGTCACTAAAACAGTTCTTATTGCTGCCAGCAGCCTGATCATGTCAAGGCAGCCAGGGGTAGCTGGAGTGGTGCTATTGACAGGTGAACCCCAAAGATTAACTAGCATTACCTTGAATTCTTATGTATTTTAAATTTAGTGTTTTGCTGGTGAACCTGGTGCTCAGTAATGTACTAACTGGCATGTTTAAACTTACATTCCCAAAGGTGAAAAAGACATTCCTGGGCTGACTGATACAACTGTGCCTCGTCGTCTCGGTCCCAAGAGGGCCAGCAGGATCCGTAAGCTGTTCAACCTCTCTAAGGAAGATGACGTTCGCCAGTATGTTGTGAGGAAGCCTCTGAACAAAGAGGGTAAGAACTCCAATAGTACAGCTCTCTAGGTTTCCCTTAATTACTGCCAAGGTGTCCAGCCTACTGCACTGAATAAAGCACAGTTAATAGTGCATCTAGGAAGTTGATGCTCACTATATTTAAGCTTTGTCTGCTGTAATTTGTGGGAAAAAAGTATACTTTCTTGGCTGCCTCATTTTCTTCACTCCTCCCCATGTTTTGTCATGGTTTGTTCTTGAATGTTTGGTAGAATCCAGAGTAATTTTTACTGGTGTTTCTAAAAAGCGCCCAGAAGTTGTTGCTGATAAAAGAAAGTTAAATTCAAGGTGAAATGTTGTTAAAACTTACAGTGTGGGGGAAAAGGCAGTGTAGAGAGAAGATGCTAAGATTTTTTCCCCCCTGCATATGGCAGGCAGTCTGAAATGAGGTTTTATTGGCAGGGCACTGCTTTGCTTACTAACTCTCTTGCAGTGTAAGATTTTAATTTTGCAGTATTTTTGCTTTTGGTCGGGGGAAAAAGTGGGGTTTTAGAAGAATGTGATAAGACTTGGCTACTGTGAAAGTAGTCTGTCAGGATTGCTTAGTAAAATTTTATTTTGCAGATGTGTGTAGTAGTGTTTTGTTATCTCATTGTGGACTGTAGGTCTGTTTTTTGGGATAATAATCAATGTGAAATTGTAAATTTGTCAAAGTAAAATTGTAGATGGCTTTTTAATGCTGGAAAGAGTAGTTTGTTCTGAAAGCTATATAATAAATTCTTACTAAAAAGTCTAGGCCTAGGGGGAGTTAGAAGGGACAGGCCTGCTGAGAAGCTAGGAATTCACACTTCATTTCTAATAACAAATCATGAGCATTAAGACACTATATCGTTAATGCTGTATCTGGTGATAATTGGATGATTTTCTGTAAAATCTGTGGAGATGTTGAACTCTGTAGTTGCTGTAATGTATAGTATGCTAAAAGTTGTCAAGATGTGGCCTCTTTGGAAAGTACTCTGCCACTTCTGCTGATCTGTAGTGATTTTTAGGTAAGAAACCCAGAACGAAGGCTCCCAAGATCCAGCGACTGGTGACTCCTAGAGTGCTGCAGCATAAGCGCAGGCGTATTGCCCTGAAGAAGCAGCGCACTCAGAAGAACAAGGAGGAAGCTGCAGAGTACGCAAAGCTGTTGGCCAAGAGGATGAAGGTATGTTTGCCATTTTAGCTCAGCTGTATAGAATATAGTACATCTCCCAGAACCAGGGGATCTGGTAAACTGGACTGTATGCCTACAGCTGCTCTGTACCTGCTCATTTTGAATATCTGCCCAAATGTGAGTATAAACATAACTGGTCGGTTGGGGTTTTTGAATACTTTCTTTTCTGCCAGTCAAAGAGCCATAGAAATCAAGCAGGCCCACTAATTTGAGAGCTTTTCTTAAAGGAAATAAAGTTATTATCTCCAAAGGTATCTTTTTCTGTAGCTATTTTAGTTAAAATTAATTCTGGTTTAACTTCAAGATTCCCAGGTGGTTGAGTAATTGTGTGGAGAAATGGGATTCAGCAGTTGATCTTGATGGAGGATAAGTTGGCAAGGTGTTTGTTAGCATGCATTTGGCCTTGCTCCTAAAACTGCAGTGAATGCTGAACCAGTACTGTAAGCAGTATAGTTGGAATATTTGGCAGAGTGCTTTCTGAATTTCATGATTTCCAGGTAGAAACAGAGAGATGCACCTTTGGTGTGTTGAGAATTCTACATCAGTTTCTTAACTACTGTACAAAGACACAGCTTGTACTGGTTTGGATATTTGCAGACCTGTAGAAGGGAAAAGTTGCATTTTCCCTAGTTTGTTCCTTGGTAGATGTTTTGAAGTGCTTGATATGTAACATCTCCATACCCCGTGCCTTTCAGGAAGCCAAGGAGAAACGCCAGGAGCAGATTGCCAAGAGGCGCCGGCTTTCTTCTTTGAGAGCTTCTACATCCAAGTCTGAATCAAGTCAGAAGTAAAGGTGTTGTACATGATACTAAAAAGACATTGTACATTTAATTACCAATAAACTCCTTTGGTGGCGAACTTCCAGTGTGGGTCTTTGTAGTGCATGTTGTTACTGGCAGTTTCTTAAAAGGGTGTTCAGATAAACTGCATCATGTACAGCAAACTGGAACCACAGACTGTGACCTTGATGCAGTTCTCTTACAAGGAGATTGTCACTTTTGATACTGAATATAACATTGGTAAAACTTTAAACCTTCAGCTGATTCTTGGCAGAATTAAGTGCAGTTCTGATGCTCACTGGAAAAAGTTCCCCAGGGAAGTGGCCACTAACCTGCCAGAGTTCTGGTAACGTCTGCACGGTGCTCTTAGTCAAAAGCTTTAGTAGTAGGTACTCCTTTGAGGAGCCCTGGTGTTGCTCTTGATGGTCCTTATGGGTTACTGCAGACATTAGCTATTTGTGATTCTGTAGGTATTGCAGCATTCTGCTCTTTAAATTAATACTGATTATGAGAAGGCACCTTTTAAAAGGTTTGACTTGAAAATTTGACTTGAGGATTAAAAACTACAGTAGCCCTAATGTATGGGTGATGGGAATTCAACTCCAATGTAAAAATACATGTGTTGGATGTTAAAATAGTCTGCAGCTAAATAAATTGTCATAGTTCTTAAAATAGCAATTTGGATCCACTTCTACTTTTGAGACCAGTTCTGTTTCTAGTAAATTAGGTTTCATCACAGACTAAAGTTGAGAAGGTTTTTATTATTCTGTGTGTGTGCCAAGGCTCTTCTAAGTTGGACCCCACCTAGCTAGAAGTAGATTTTAATGCATGATAAATAGTCTGGACGAAAAAATCAGAAGTTGTAGAATGTACTGTGAGCAGTACATTAGGGGCATGGAAGGATCAAACCTGCGGTCCTTGAACTTAGGGTTTGTGTTAGGATAATGGGGATACCCCTCTCTGACAGGACAGAATTTGCCATGAAGCACTTGTGTGTGGTGGAACCTTGGACCAAGACTTTGCCAAAGCAGTTACCAAGCTGTAGGCTTTCACAGCTTAAATGAGATTCTTTTTGAAGGACAACTAACTAATCAGAAAAGGTTAGGAGGGCTAGTAATTGCTATGCATAAGTTAAATAATGCTGGCTAGTTCAATAAAATTTTAAAAGGGTACCATTATACAGTGCATTTTTGTTATGGAGACCATGTTTATTGCCTACAGTTAACCTGAGCTTCACTAAATAAAAATGTCCTTTTTTACTCCACATTAGTCTCTCAGCTGCAAAAATTAATATGGAGAAAATATAGGTAAGAAAATAGCACTCACTAAATTCACAGTGGAGAATTTTACAATCTGTCGAAGGGAAATAACACTGTGTTGCCTCTTCATCCTAGTAAAATGTACCTGCACACAGCTGTTTATTCTGGTCAGGGTGAACAAGCACTGAGGTGATGTGTCCTGGACAAGAACAGGAATGTTCTGAACAGGCTACTACTAAGTACTGTGGTATATAGGCTGTTCTGTATGACCTGTTCTTCTGTATAGGCTGAGTATGTCTTTCTCTGAAGCAGTGCAACTCATATCCAGTTGTATTAATGTGTGAAAAAGTCAGTGGGGTCCTGGTTATTTTTATCAAGCTTTGAGGATGTCTGGCCTTGTCAGAGTCAGGAAATACATGGTCTTATCACCAGCAGCAAAAAAATCCTGCACTCTTTCTGCCCTCTTCTGCCTCATTTTCCTGGAGCTACCTTAGTAGTTCATGTACTACTTCCTTCTGCAGTCTTAGGTTTTCAAGTGCAACTCAAACATATCATAACTTGTTGACTCAAATAACAGTCCTGGCTTGAAGGGACCTTGAAAGATCATCTGGTCTGGCTTGTTCGGGTCTGTGAAAGGTGGCTCTCCTTGCAGACATGTCCACCTCAATGGACATCAGTTTAGTGACACACCAAGGGTGTTGAGGTTACTCTTGGTCCCATCATCCAGATGTTACATTTATCCCAGTACTGATCCCTCTGGGGTCCCCACTTGTGACAGACTGCCAGCCTCAGTAAAATACGTTGATCACCTGTGAGATGACTCCTGGCTGTCTTGCAGACCACCCCCATCCAGTATGTATTTGATGTTTGTCTAGGAGGAGGCTATCTGGGAACAGCAGCTTTCCTTGAATGTTTCAGCGGTTTCAGCAGGATTTCTGCTCTTTAAGGACAGTTTTTCTGCAAGTCTGAAGCTTGGCTGCAAGCTCAGAGACACCTTAAGCTTTAGGGCAAATAAAGGACCCTGATCAGTTTGCCATTTTTATTCACAACCAAGGAAATGATAACATATAACACTGACAATACATAACCACTTTTAACCAGCAAGGTCTGAATTTAGACAGCGTGACACAAAACAAATGAAAAAATGCCAAAGGAAATCATCTTAAGGATGACAACAAAACAAATGCTGGAACATCCCTCTGAATTACTGTCATAGCTAGGTGAAGTGAGCCTCTGTTCTTTCCAGCAGTTTCTGTCTGCCGCCCATCTCTATGGAACCAGAGACTCTTCCAGGCAACTATGGAAAACAGTAATGTGCAAACACCTGCTGAAGTAGGGCA
>VZUA01074025.1:0-10617 GCA_013401035.1 Horornis vulcanius | reverse complement strand
TAAACAAACCAGGCTCGTGCTCACTCCCAAATGAAGGTCAATTGTCCCTGCAGCCATGTCCACACGTGCAAGCTATTACAGCCTTGTTCTGCCTGTATTCCAAGAGTGGCTGTTGCAGTGAATTGAGGAACTGCTGCCAGGAAATGTCCTCCCCTAAATGACATAATTAGAGTCTGGGGGAGCCCAGTGGAAGCAGATTAGGGGCATCACTGCAGTTCTTGATGTAAGCTACAATTCAAAGCACATAAGCAAATGCTTAGAATATGAGGATGATTTAATATTGATTAAAATCTGATATCTGAGAATCCATGGAAGGTAGGTACAGCAGACAGCACTCTGCAAGGAAAACAAAGCACCAACTTTACATTTCGTATTAGCTAAAAAATAAAGTCCTTTCATTGACCTCCCTGACCAGAAATCAAAAAATTAAATCATTACCCAAATTAAAGCTATTGGCTTGACTAATTAAAATTACTGGACTGTCTGATAAAATTAAAAGATGGATGGCTAAATAAACTCAAAACTTTGCTTTCTGTTTTATTTAAGTGTTGTCAGTTTCTCTTGAAGTTACCCAGTTATTTTGGGTTACCATAGATAAGGTGAATCACAGATGTGCCATCTGAGCTCTGCCTACTCCTCCAGCCTTGTTTCCACTCCTTTTCCTAGCCAGTCCTCTGTTCTGCAAGTGATTTTGGTGGTGGAAACACATGGCAGGTGGCCAAGAGGGGAGTTTAGTTGTGGCAACACACCCACCTCATCCTTGTTAGCATGGAGGCATGTTGATTTTACCAAATTGTAATTTTGGACATTTATCATTAAGGTAAGAAATATTCAACTTCTGCATGAAATAAATGATAGGCAGGCTTCAATTCACTGCTCCATTGAAACCAAGAGATCTACAGCCATCAGGCACTTTATTAACTCTGCTTTCAGATGCAGAATCATTGACTCCCATTGGAATTCCCATGGGGTAACTTGTTTTAGGGTTTAGAGCCCCAGGACCTACAACAGTGGAACTTCTAAACCATCCCTCTTGGTTTCTGTGCTGTTCATCTTGCTCAGGACTTTACAGCTTATTATTCAGGTGCTCTACTCAATGCCTTGTGCATTTCCCTTTTCAGTTTTTTACTCAATGTGACAATATAGGAAGTTGATATGAGCAGGTATGGCAGGATTCTCTACCCTTTCTATCTGTTTCTGTGTTCCAGCATGAACCCCAGTGAACACAAGTTCTGACTTGGTTCTTGGATGCTCTGCTGATACAGAAGCCTTTTAAAATATTATTTGTTCTTGTTTTAAATGCATTAGTGCTCAGTGAAAGATCAGTCTAAAGAAAAGTGGGTCATGACAACGGTAAGAACGTCTTTGGCAGTTTAAGACATGGGATAGTTTTGCAGGCTTTTTTGTCTGGCTTTCCTGGTTAGATTGGTGGCAGTTGAGTTCAGATGTGCATTTGTCTCTGCAGATCCCTGTTTCTCTCCTTTACTCTCAGATCCTGTGTCCATCCCCATCCCAAACCTCTCACCAGCCTTCCCAGTGCTGCTGCAGATAGTCACCACTCTCATCAGGAAGAGCCTAAAGTGCTCAGCACCAGCTTTGGCCACTGAAGTTGGAGCTCTCTGTACTGCCCCATGCTGTTGTCTGGCCCATCCCTGACAGCCCCATGGCACAGCAGAGCACAAGTTGTGGGGGCCACTGTTCCAGGAGGAGGTCGAACACCACAGCTGGTTTGGAAGCAGACAGCTGCCCAGCTGTGACATGGAGGTTGATGTCCAAAGGCTCCAGTTTCTGGTTTCAAATATCTTTTGCTTTTGTAGACACTCACCACCCTAATTGCAGCACTTGTTTGGTGCTCACTTGGCCAATTATATTTCTTCCCATTGGCAAACGACAGAAAGAACAATGCCTGAATCCATGAGAACAGCAGAGCTGACTCTTCTCACGCATTTCAGATGCCTTCTTCTCTTTTCCCAAAACTGAGAGCACAGTGCTCCCTCCACACTCTGCCCAAAATTGCTGTTTGATGTAAAGACAGAAATGGAGCAGCCTCTCAGGACAGCAGAGAAGTTCTTTTCCTTCCTGCAAGCTCTTTTTCTTCCTCCACCACCAGCTCCCACTACTCTGGGCTCCAAGGTGTAAAGACAAGTTCCTTCCCCTCAGGAAGGTGGTCAAATATTGACCAAAATTCCCCATTTTTCCTTATCTACAAAATGCTGCTCTGCTTTAACAGACTGTCTGATAAGCAATAACCACCTCCCCTAGATCCATGGAAGAGCATCTTCTACAACCATGCAATGCAGGTGCAGCAGCAACTTTGATCCAGGTAGGAAGAGCAAAGTGGCCAAAGAGGTTAATTCCCCTGTGAATCTTTGCTTTTCTTTGCATCTTTATCACATTCCTGGATGCAAGCCATGTCCCGGCAGCTCCCTCACCCTTGATTTTACAAGAGGAGGGAAATGGAAAAACAGCTGCAATATCCTTGGCAGAAGTTGTTTTACAGTAGCTCTGAAATTAAAGTATCTCTGTGAGATGGCTGAACCCCTTTGCTGTTGCTCTGGCAGCAGCCAAATGAAATTCTCACAGGGTTTAGCTGAAATTTTCAGCTGAGTGGACATGGGACTGGAGGAGCACTAATGGGGCTTCCTAGGAATCCTTTGACCAGCACAGGGAAGCAAACAGCAGGTCTCACATCTCAAGAGAGAGCCAGTGTCTGCACCACTCCAGCTTCTGACTGATGCTGACAAGGTCTGAGTAGAAAAATCCCAGTTGTGTTCAGCAAAGGGAATCTCAGTGACCTGTTTTGCCCCAACTCTGCTCCCTGACTTTTTCAGATTCCTGCCAGGCTGCAGCAATGAGCTGTATGTGTGTTTCGTATGCACTAAAATCACTTAAGTAATTTCAGTGAAGCAGGATAGAATCAGCAGAGATAAAAAAAGAACAAGGCACAAATAATACCAAGTGCATCCCCAAAAATACCTAATTCCTTCTCTTCTTCTACAGCTCCCACAGCACAACCCTTCCTTCCAACACCCTTCTGTCCCTCACGATGCCCAGACTGAAAGCCCTGGTTCATTTCCATCTATAGCATGTGTCATCTCTCCTAATTGAATACAGCAGAGTATCAGTGGCTTATCTGACACAGAGCTTTTTGACACAGAAAGGCCTGGAACAGATTTGTTATGCGGGAATATTTTTATCCTTCATCTCCTTGCTCAGGCTTGGGAAGTTGGAAGGATGGTACACCAGAATGAAGATGTCCAGGAGAAAAAAAAATAACAGAGTTCTCTTGAGGAGAAAGCACATCATATAGCAACCTTAAGGGATCATTCATAAAACAGAATATTTACCACTGCAATCAATGCCACCCTGGTCAGAAAAGGCTGATTTTCAAACCTGTCAGAGTTTCTGAGAAGAGTTTGTATGAGGCACAAGCTACTTTATTTCAGTTTGGTAGTAGTTACTCAGCTCACTGCCTTAGCAAGTACTATTTTATGCTTCACTTCAGATGATCCCCAATTCACTTTGCATGTGATTTCTTTGACCTTAGACAAAGTTAGATAACTCTGAAGGGTGCTCTGCAAGCAGAGTCCTTCAGACCATGGCATTGGGAGCTTAGCCAGTGCCAGTTTGCTCAGGGAGCCAAAGAAGATGTTGGCTTGAGCAATTCAGTGCAGGGCTTTACACAAAATAAATGCTCAAAATTAATTCAACTTCACTGTAATGTTGCATTCGAGTCAAACCTTCACTAAAGCAGGGAGCTGTGGCTGCCAACACAAGGCAGACCCTGCAGAAAGAGCAGTTCTGTGTCTTCTCTACTTTGCATCTGCAACTTTTACTGAGGGTTTTTTTTATTTTCAATTTCTGTGATATTTATTGGTTTTATGAGACATTTTCAAAGCAGTGAATCAAAATATCCTTCTCTGGTGAAGTAAATCTCCCAGAGCTTAATTCATCATTTTGAAGTAATACAAAGCTTAAATTTGTCTTTGCTGGAGCTGCATACAAAGTATTCAAGCATAAATAAAGAAAATATAAATAAAGCAGTCCTGAATCTATTTCACTGTGTTATTAAAATTCCATTGTTTGTTCTGCGGGAAAAGACCTCCCAAAATGACAGTGGTAATCTGGGCAAAAAGCAGATTGTTGCCAAAGGGTTCAGCTCTTAAAGGGGGGAAGCATTTTAAAAACTGCCAAGGAAAATATTTTCATTCATGAGTTCACCCAGCCTAAACATGCACCTAATCCTCCCAAACTGACAGTTCAAAAAGGCAACCACAGCTGAGACAGGCAAAGTGTTCAGTTCAAAGGCAAAAAAAAAAAAAGGACCTGGGGATTATTAGCATTATCACTTTATCACGAAATGACCATCGGCTCTGGAAGTGCAGAGCTCCACCTCCCCTTCCCAAACCCAGGGACTTAGTCCCCATCACATTCCTAAAAGGGCAGCAAAGCTTTCCTTGGTGATTCACCGAGCAAGGAGAGTCTTCAGAGGGGTCGGGACTTGCTCCCATTTGCAAATTTAAAGATTTGGACACAAATGGAAGTGAAGTGCCCCGAACCTTCAGAACTGGAGTAAGAGAGGGATCTCAAATAGTGCTGCTGCTCGAGGATCCCCTTTTCCTGAAATACACATTGCACAGAATGAAAAGGGAAAAAAAATCCACACTTACTAGATATGTAAATCTTAGCATATTTACCAAAGAAAAACCCTCATATTTCTCTATTCTACAATTATTAATTTAAGAATAATAAATGTCTTGAGCAAGGCTGCACAAAACAACAGTAGCAGAGCTGGGAAGTGGATAACCAGATCTCTAAAAAAAACCTACAGCAACTTTAAAGTGGGAGTCTTTTGGAAACATGAACCTTCCCAGAAAATTGAGAAGATTCATCTCTTTTGTTTGTCTGGTGGTTCTTTGATGCTTGGGTTTGGTTTTATCTTTCTTCCCCCAATATTCAGTCTTGCCAGCCTGTGTGAAACCATCAGCCCTCCCACCAACCAACCCACTTCTCATTCATTTTGCAGCTATTAAACCTGAGGTCCAAGTCAGCCCAAGTGACACAGACAAAGAGGTCTTACAGACGCTGAGTTCTCACAAACTCTGCAAAAATGGGCATAAAAGGCTCTAGAACATCAGGTATCTTAGAACATTTTTAGATACCAGAATATGAGAAGTCATTGAATGACCCAAATGGTGGGGAAAAAAATAAGAACATTTTGAGTTAAGTACAGACCAATCCAACCAAGAGAGGCAAAAGCTGATTTCAAAAGTTGACTTCAAAAGTCTCTGTCCCCTGAACCATCTGGTGTTGACATCCACAATTACTTTACCCTGCAGCAGAGACTCAAGGGACAGGAGGCCCAAGGGAAGTGAGAAGCAATTTTCAGTCAGGGGGTACCACTGTCCCTCCTCCACCCCCAAACAGCCACTTCTCATGGCACAGGGGGCAAAAGCAGCCAAGAACATGAGCTGAGCTGCTCCAGCTCATTCTCCTGGTTGTGGTCCCACCACGGCTCCCTGGTGCTCCAGCCAAGGGCCCCACAGGCTCAGCAGCCAGCAGGGGGGACAGAAGAGCTGAACCCATGGGGTTATCAATGAAATGTTGCCATTTCTGACTTGTAAAATTGATCATAGCAGCAGAAACATTGCCCTGTCCAGCTGAGAGAGGAGAAATTCCCTCCAAACTGCTACATGCCATGAAGGTGCCCTTCAGGTCCCACACCTGGGATGTGCACCATGAAGTGCTGCTGCAAAGCAAACAGCCACGCAAGAGCAACTGCAGCAATATGTGAGTGGCCAGCTGTAGGCTGCTTTTCTTGGCATTTATCCTCAGCTGAAGATTTCCTTAAAAATCCTTCCCAAGTTTAAACCACAACAATGCATGCTTTAAATATTGGCAAACATTTTAAATGGCTGGCAAAGCCACAAAGCTGCCAGTCGAGCCACGGCTGTGGCTCTGGTCTGTGATGGGCTGCTGGAGTGCAGGAGCACCCTCAGGGCTCAGCACTCTCATCTGCTTCTAGAAATAAAGGAGGAAAAAGGGAGGGAACATTTTCAGCAGGCTCTTTGCTGTGATGTCTCCATCACCCCCTGCCTTCACCAGCACAGACTGGGGCAGTTTTTCCTTCAGCCCCTCTGTGGGATCCCTGTGGGGACATCCTGATGGCACCAGGAACCATCTGCAGTGAGAATCAGCAGGACAAATGTGGTGGCCATTGGAAAACACATTTTTCTGTACCTTTAATTTGGCCAAATACTGCACATCGATCCTTTTGAAAGACTGCAATAACTCACCTGAAACCTGAATCCTGTGAAAAAAAAGCTCTTTCCTCCAGGAGAGGGTGATGATGCTCAGGGTTTGTTTGAATGCCAGTGTCTCTCCATTGTCTCATGTGAGCTCAAGCACTGAGCCAAGAGCTCTGTTCATGTGTGGCACAACATTCACAGAACTCAAGGAGAAGATTCCCATTGACAGTGACAACCTAACAGACCCCAATGCAAAAGCACATTAATGAACCTGGTACCATCTTACCCCAATGAACATCCATTTTTGGTGCTGAACCCCAAGCAATTTCTCTGGTTTATATCTTGAAAAAAAAAAGTCCAGACCAAGCAGCAAACATTTAACAAGACTGATCTGCCCAGCTTCAATCTTCTTCCACTGCTATGTTACAATGTGAGTTTAGCAGAGGCAATTACCTTCCCCCTTTGTGAGCCTTGCTGTTCTTTCACTTGTTTTATTTGCATATATTAAATGGTTGCATAAATTAAATGTTTATGGAAAAATATCTCCAAAAACTGTAACCACAACACCATGAGTGAGAGCCTCACAACATGAGCAACTGTCTGTAAGATACCTGAGCAGCCAGGTACCCAACTGCCCATCCCTCCTGCTGGAAAGGACCACTGGAGCTTTAAAAGAGCCAGGTGAATAATTGTACATGCTGAATGTTTATTTTGTTTGAAAACATACTTGGAATATCCTGCCAAGCATGCCAAACACTATCAGGCAACTCTAACCTGTAAAGAGTTCAGTGCAGGTAGACCCCTGTAGAGGCCTTCTTTGGGAAGCACCAGCTCCCAGGAGGAGAAGCACCCACCATTGTATTTCCAGGATCATTCCCTGAGGTATCTAGCACTGGCCAGTGTTTCTGAGGTCCTTAATTGTCATTGCAGGATATCAGCACACACACACACAGCTAGCTGCAGAGCATCACCCAGTTTACCCCGGAAAACAATCCTCTTAACACCAAAATGACATTCAGGGTGCTACTGCTACGCAGGCATGCACAAAATACAAACATTGCTCCCCAGCTCAAGACCTTAAGCCTCTTATTATGCAACTGCTTGGGGGTTTTTACCCTATTTGAAAGTTAATTCAGATGACAACAGGATTAGCCACTGTAGAGCTCCTTAACCTCACGATGGGCAGCTGCTTGGCAGGGTTCCTGTTCTCACCAGTCACACTTGATACAGATTAATGCTATTTTGACTGCCTTTATGCTTTAACAGTACATTATGATTGTATCAGATTATCTGTCGCCCAAGACAAGTTGTAACAAGGAAATATTTAGATGAGCAACCCACAAACACCACCAAAGCATCCTGTGATTTGGTAAATTCTAGGGCAGGCTTATGGTGAAAAGTTACCACAGGATAAACAAATGGGAATGCAGCATCCTCTGCTAGATCTTGGGGCTTGATTGGAGTCACATCAGTACAGAACTTCTAAACTGAGCTCAGTGTTAACTTTCATGCATTAGTTTTATCTTCCTTCATGTAGGCTTGTGGTTATTAGCATTTGGCAAGTCGAATATCAATAAAAAATATTTTCAAACACTATGGGCAACCAGGTTTCCTGTGTTTTAGGAAAAAAAATGGAGCAGTAAATGGGAAATTTAGCTTTCTTCATGTTCTTTGAATAGTTTTATAGCATTATATAGAAGACCAGAGCAGTCTATTCACAGCTTTGAGGAGGTTCAGAAGAAGAGCAGCACAAGGATAAACAGGAGCTTCATAGGTTTGGGTTCACAAGATTTCCTCTTAATTTCCTATTAATTTGGGTCAATTGTTCTAAGCCTCAGATTTCCACTGTAACTGTTTTCACTTTAACTTACTAACTGTAGAGCAAAACCTACCTTTCCTGTTCTATTTTGGCAATGCACAGACAGCAGGATTTCACCTGGCCCCTCACCGTTGCTGTAATACAACTCATAGTAATTGAAATATGACCAAATCTGATAATCTGTGACTGTATATTCTGTCAAACCTGACTTTATTGCCTATTAAATTCCACAAGACTTCAGAGCAGCCCCGTACTGTGTGACTAGCTGTCCTTTCCATGCATCACTGCTCCTGCCAGGATCTCATGGACATCCTTTCTGTGGGGTATCCAGAGCATTCAGGGATCAGCTGTGGTGCAACAGACCTTGGAGGGATCACAGATCTGAGCACTCATGCCAGATCCTTCTCAGATCCTTGGCAAACCTGGCACTCACACCCACACACGGCAATCCAATTCCTTTCAAAGAAATGGCAGTAATTTTTTCCTTCCCTTTCCATGTCTCCACTTTCCTGACCTGGCAAGACATTTTGGCCAGAACAGAGGTAACCAGAGAGAGCCCAGAAATACTGAGATGAGCATTGGTGATCACAGGCTCTCACCAATGCCACTAACACTCCAAAAAAAGGATTGTGCCTCCCAAAGTCAAAAATAACTTCTAGCATCTGAATAGTCTTAGTGTGTCTCTGTAATTTCCACGACTTCAAGTCACTTCAGGGAGTCTTTATTTGCACAGCCTCTGCAGTAGTCATTAATGTTTAGAGTTGAGATGGGAATTGAGTACTGGCAATAGAGCAGAAGATAATTGTGAGAGCTGCTGCTGAAAGCACGTCTAGCTCATGACTCTGACTGGCCATCATTTCTACCTCATCACGAAGGCATGCTGAAATCTAGGAACCTCTCAGAGCAACGAGTTTCGTGGAGTCAGTAACATTTTTCCACATGTGACTGGTGAGGTCATTTATCACCTGCAGGTTAAAACCTGCTGCAGTGACTGCAGGGTTGCTCAGACTCACCTTCAGACAAACACCCTGAGCCTGTCCCAAGCAATCTCCCCTTGAAATTCAACTCATCCAGCAGTGTTTTGGCTCTCACTCAGCCAGTGCATGGCTCAGCCCTCCTGTTGGATCAGTTACTGCCATGATTAAAGGCAGTGCCCAATGCAGATGTCATTTCCACAGATCAGGTCACACTGGGGCTGCTGTGCTTGGCATCAGCTGTGCCTGGCATCAGCTGTGCAGCACCAGCATCCCTGGTGCAGGGACACTGGTGCCAGCTGGGGATGGAGCAGGATCAGCCATCCCCACACAGCACACTGACAGTGGAAACTCGTGGGTCAGATAATGCTCTCTGGTATTTCCTGGGACTTAGGGATGACAACAGGACAGCAATTTTTTGATAAATTTACAAAAAAATTCCTATCTCAAAAGCACCTACTTGGTCTCCTGTCATGGCATGTATGATGGTGAGGGATTTGAAGGTCATTTTCCAAGAAGTGAAGAAAGCAATACACTATGATTTTTATGGTGGTGATTTATTTCAATTCATAGACAGAAACTGCTCCCATAACTCAAAAGAAATTGCAAAGAGGGAAAAAATGAGGTGTGTTTTTTTATGCTCACAAAATGGAAAGAAATAAAACCCACTGTTTTCTGAGATGTGATCCAAAAGAGTGAGTTGATTATTTTCAAATTTTTATAGGGTTTGGGTTTTGGATTCTATTCACTAAAAGTATACAACTGTTTCTGAGAATGACATTATTTTCCCCATTAAAAAAAAAAATTAAAAATTTAGATGAGTAGCAGATGCAAGAAAGTAACTGGATGGGAGATGACAGCAGGCCAAAGTCAGAATGGCTCATTTTCCTCTCCAGCCTGGGCATGTCCTCTTGCTCCACCGTGACTCTAGACCTCAGACTAAGGTGTGAAATTTCCCTCACAAAACTTCCACCCATCCTCACTTGTACTGCAGAGAAAACATGGATATCACTGCTGGGGCTTGTCAGGACACCAAGGCTGGACTGCAGAGCCCAGACAGGTTTCCTCAAACCTCATTTGAGGGTGTCTTTAGAAGATAGTTGGTCTTTCCCCTGCGTGGAGGTACAAATAAGTCTGGTTAGATTTTCCCTGCTTTTGAAGGGATCATATATAGTAATGAACACAAAATGAACAAAATGCTCAGCAACCCACCAGACCTCCTGCCAAGCAGGAGTCTGTAGGCTGGGCTATTAAAATAAATGAGAAATCACCATTGGTCACAGCATGGGCAGGATTTGCCCAGGTCTGAATGACATGAAGAAAAATGGAGATAAAATACAGTCATGTATATTAAAGTGAGGCTGTTTAAACAGTGATTTTCCTGGTGGTGCCTATTCAGTCCTTTACCTGCTAACATATTGGTTTTCTT
Source organism: Horornis vulcanius (assembly GCA_013401035.1). Classification (NCBI taxonomy): domain Eukaryota; kingdom Metazoa; phylum Chordata; class Aves; order Passeriformes; family Scotocercidae; genus Horornis; species Horornis vulcanius. Next base: position 147 of record VZUA01074025.1, on the reverse strand, counting down.
TTCTCACAGAATGAGTACAGGTTGAGGCAATTTACATCAAACTCCTTCCCCAAACCTGACACTGGTAATTATTCCAAATAACAAGATTTGACAGGAGCCTGAAGAAGTGGCACTTAACTCCACTATAGCATTATGTCTTTTTTTTTT
>VZUA01073969.1:2795-20024 GCA_013401035.1 Horornis vulcanius | reverse complement strand
GAAGAAAAACTAAATGAGGTGTGTATTTGAATTTTCTCCTGATGTGTAAGCTGGCCCCAGGTTAACCAGAGTTGGTAATTTGTCAAACACTTAAGTTTGTCATCAACTGGACAAGTATTTCCAATGTTGGTATCAATTGCTGGAGGCAAATGACCCATGATTGGCTTTGTGGAAAACAAACATTTTGAGAAGACAAATTAATAGTCCACCACCTTTTAAATTACACTAAAGCTACACACCAGGTACTGGAAATGACCACTTAACTTTCTTCTGGGTGGATTTTTCANAGACTCACAAGGATTATCAAGTTCAACTTCCAGCCCTGCACAGGGCAAAATCACACCCGAGGTACTCAGAAATTCAGCATTGCCTCTGCTTCCTAGAAGTAGAAGAACGATCAGGAGTTTTCCCCAGATATTTCTTCTAAAGGAAAGATTTTCTTCAACCAAAATCACTGTCAAGACACTGCGATGAATAAAAGACTTCTCAGTATCCTTCACTGACAAAAGAATTTTCTATCCTGTAATTTACTACAAGAAAGCACCAGTTTTGTGGGTGGAAGCTCAGAGATAAAAAAACACCAGCAGGTGAGAGCCTTATTGATGGGTTTGCATTTTCAAAGGCACCCCCAAAGCTGAGCTCAGTGGTGAGCCAAGGCTGTGCTGAGCAGTGTCTGTGAGGAGGGAACAGCAATACTCATGTTTTTAAAAGCTGCCAGCTGATTTTAATGCATTTTTACAAGTTGTATCGTGACTAATTGTGCTAATATTGAAAAGGGAGAAATAAGGCCTGGATCACAGAAATCAGGTTTTACAAGCATACTAAAGCCACAGAGTCACCAGTTGACCAGCCATCAAAGTGTCTTGTTGCTCTCATGGCAGTAGTTTTGCTCAGTGACAGGGAAGAAAATGGACAGCATTTTTCCATGTTGAGTATGTGCCACAGAAGTCCTGTACTAACAGTTATCACGGTTCTGTTCCTTTTTCCTGATTAAAGCTGCTGGATGGGTATAATTTTTCCCATTCTTCAAAGGCCAAATTTCTATTTCATAGTTGCCAACTCTGTAGAATGTGACAATAGAAGCTATTAATTGATCCTGCTATTAATAGAAAACAAAGAAAACAGAAAGGTCAAAACAATTAGAAAAACTGTGACAGCACAAAAGGAAAGGAATAATTTGCCAAACTGAGTTTTCCAGACCAAAGCAAAGTCCATGAGCCAGGTACACAGCAATAAGATACTCCAGCATTCCTATGCTAGCTGGGCATGGAGTCAAATCCATCTTTTCCATTTCCACGTGTCCAGCACCTCCATCCTCCACAAAGAACCTCTCACAGAGCCAAAGCAATGTCATGCCATTAAAACCAGGATCCGGCCGTAACTTTCATTTTAGCACAACTGCTGCAAAGACAGAAACCAAGCCAGACTGATCCACACCTGCGGAGTTCAGCACTTGGCATGGACTGGGAGATCGTCTGCACAGAGACAAATTTAGCTCACCCAGAGATGGGGATGATCCCAGTGAACAGACATTCCCTGCTGTCTGCACAGCTTGCCATAACCCAAGGTTTTGATGGGGTGGCACTTGGGATGTGGAGCTTTAACCTTCCGACACAGTCAGACAAATGCAAGCCAGGAAACTCTACATCTGCAACTCGGAACTGCTCCCTGGCTCTGCTGGAAAATGGATAGGGAGGAAAATTCTGAGGACAGAATGAAAAGAACCAATCCAGAACATATTAAAAATACATAAATTGTCTTAAAGGAAGCCTGTGAATCACAATTTAAAAGATAATCTGCCCAATTTTGTGAAAACACCACCATACTTGAATTTATTTTTAAATCCACTCTTTTATCATTTAGATTATTTCTTTTTAAGTAATATTTTGGATGCAGACTTTATTCAGCTCAGAAACAGAAGAATAGCCATAACCATTCCAGCTTTGGGATTAGCTCATGTAAAAGTTTCATTAATTTATGAGCTGATAGTTATACAAGTAAGCTCTCTAAATCTTGAAAATTAGATGAAACAGCAGTGGGATTTCTTCAATCTCCTTTCAGTCATCTTTGCTGCCTCTTCTGATGCATACTTCAGTAGCAAGTCTGTGATGGACATATTCATCTACAGTATCAGTGGCTGTGACATCTCTTCACAACAGATAGGTGCTCTGGGGATTAGGCCAAAGAGGTCTCTGTTTCAGCCACAAGACCTTTAATAGGGCTTTACAAATAAAATAAAATCAGTTGGGATTTCATAAATGCTTTTATTTTAATGTAATTTAAGTGCTGAACTACCTTACAGTATTATGCTTTAAAATGTTTACAGTTAAGGCATAACTGAATTTGACTCATTCTGGCCCTGATCCAGCTATGATTTAATTTATTTCAGTGGGAGTTGGACTGGGCTCTAAGTAATTTTAACTAAAGTAATCCATCCTCACCCACTTCATCAAACTCCTTCCTATCATTTATGATTGCTCTGTAATTTATTGCAACAAGGTGAAACCAACCCTATTAACTTCTGGCACAGCTTCCTGACCCTTGGTGGAGAATTTCACCATATGCAGCCGCCTAAACCAGACCTGCTCGAGGAAAGCCAAGAGCACAACACAGCTGAACCCCAAGCCCCCTGGTATTATCCACAGAAACCTCCAAGTATCAGCTCCTCCACAGCTTAGTCATCACAGGAACAAAATGAACTGTTAGCAAAGCTGTCAATAGGAGGCTTGGAACAAAACAGGCAGAGGGGTGAAATGAAATGCGTTCACAAACACTCTCACATTTTTTTTGCCAGAAAAATCCCATTTGCTTCAGACTTCTCGCTATTTTCTTCTATCAATGATTACATTACTGGTTTCTGTTTCAGGGGGCCTTTTCCTATTTTTCCTCTTTGAGCCACAGGATGAAACACCATCCAGAGCACTAGGCCTTCCATAAGGCATATCATGTTATGTGCAACATGCAAGAAAAGGTTTTCCATAATGAAATACCACCACTGCTAATTTTATTTCAAAGATGACAGGTTAATTTGTCATAGAATACTGTGTTTAAGTAACCACAAACATGTCACGCACATTTCTCTGTCTTCTAAAAGAAAAGGACATGTTTTTATTAAAACTTCAACCTTTCTGTGCTTGCACAACAGAGCTCTGTTTTTTAATGGATCAACACAGGCAGCTCTACACTGGACCTGGCAACAGGCACCTGCACACTCAAAGGTACAGGAACTTGCTGCTTCAACATTAGTTCTCAAGATGTCTATTAAAATTTAATTCAGATGAAATTCAACCCCTGTAAGGTGAAATAAATTCCAGTTTGAGAACAAAAATCACTGGCAGGAAAAGTAGCCATTAACTGCTTTGTGACTTGTAAAATAATCATTAAAAGGAATATCCAAAGGCAAATGGTGGCCAAGTGTTTAAAGATTACTTCGTGCCTACATGGAAAACTCTCTTACTCTGATATCCAAAAAAAAAATCAAAAAAATTAGTAGTAAGATTATTCAAAATACAGGGCAAATATAAATACTTCCAATTCAACCCCTTCTCTGCATAAGTTGTCCTGTTGAAGTCAGACAACAACAACACGAATATAAACCACTGGTATGTCAAAAAATTTACAAGATAAAACCTGAACATACACCTCCAAACACATTAAGGTCACTGAAATGTTGTTGCTTGGAGAAAATACCATATATTTCCAAATTTTCTGTTATCACATCTCCGAAGGGAATTGTAATTTTGTTGTATGGAATGCTCTGAAAAATCGTTCTTTCTTTCATTAAAAAAAAAAAAAAGAGGGGCTATAAAGTTTTGCTTCAGCTTTTAGAAGATAAGTTTTCAGTATTTTATTCCTGATTGAGTATTTTCTCTGATTTGATTTTAGACATACACACCTCTCCCTTGTCAAGCTAAATTTATAACATTTTGCTTTGCTCTGAAAAAGACACATAATGATTATTTCTTCAATCTACCAACAATCCAAAACATCAATTTTTCTGACTTCTCCTATTTTCACTTGGATATGATGAGATTTTGTACATGGCCTGCAAATGCAAACCCAGGTTTCCAGTGGCTCCAAGTAGGTCTGCAGTCACTTCTAACACTGGACAAGTTATCAAGGGCTGAGCAGAAGAAACAGCTGAGCAGAATCAAGCAATTAAATCATCTGAGCAACCAGAGCAGAGCCTTTCTCCAACCCAGCAGTGGATTTACAAAAAATTCAAGTCACTGTATTAAGCAAATGCCTTCAGAGCTCAGTTCCTGATGTGACAGATCAATTCTGGCTCTGCCATCAATTGTGTGCATTCCATGCAAATCTGCCTTCCCCATAGGCCTGCACAGAGCATGGAAGTGACTTTGAGCTGGAAAAGCAGATTTTGTTCCATTACCCAAACCTGCTCACAACACTCCTATCAGCAGAAAATCCATCCTGAACGTGAATCCGTACATTGCCAGAGCTGTGATCCAGGGAGCTGTCTGTCACCGCACACAGATGGGAAAGAAATGTACTGCTCAACACAACAGAACAAAAAATACAAAGTCTCCTTAGTTACTGCCCTGCTCTGCTCCCCAAGCCTGGTGGGGTGATTGGAGCCCCACACAACACATCAGCTCTAAACACTCTCGATTCCTTTTCCTCACCTTCCTCAGCTGAGGATTTTTGCCCCTGTTCATGCCCAGCTTGTCCTGAAGGCAGCAATGCTGAGGATCATTGATTCTGTAGGATGAGATGGTCTTTTCCTGCATTCTACAGAAGCAAGTTAAATAAAAATCCTCAAAATAATAATGGCACTCTCTCAGGGCTGCACAGTCTCCATGAGCAGTGGCCAAAATTAGAACACTTTTAACGAAAGTGCTGCATTTAAACCTAACTCACTGAGCAGATGGATTTAAACTGTGCTTCAGTGTCAGCTGTGAGGCTTTAGAAAATGAGGTGTAGGTGTCAATTTTCCCAGTGGAATCCCAGATTCATTAATGCCTCCTATTATAGCATTCCTCCACAATGCTTATTCATGCCCAACCACAACCAAAATTCTGATTACTTGCCACTGTAGGTTTTACTGCTATCACTGGGGTGTGATCTTCTGGTTTGTTCACTGTAATTTTGCCATTCATTAATTCCTTTTATTCACTATTCACAGTACTGAGATAAGACTGCAAAAGTCAGATTTATTACAGATATTTTAATATCTAGCACTGAAATTTCTTTGGAGACAGATTTCTCTGCTCAGTCCTGAGATCTGCTTTCAAATCCAGATTTGAAATGGGGTTTCCTTATGAAATGCCACATCTAGCACCGCATATAATCCAACAGAGAAAATTAACAGGCATTTCTCCAAGTATCCACTTATCATCATCCAGCCCATTATTATCCCCCATATACATGCCACTTTTGGGCATTTCTGAACTAGATTTTCTGCTAAAAACATCAAAGCATTAAACCCCAAGATGGCCACCCTGAAAAACACTAGGCTCTTTAAAAGTAACCATTGTGCCCAATCTACAGCAATTACAGAGGAATCTGCTTTCAGTCCATAGGTATCTTTCATTTACCTCGGTTGATAAAGCAGTCCTCATCCACAGACAGGCTTTCCTCTGTAGGACTAAAATAGACAGGGAGAAAACTCAGATTTTCCCAATGTTGCACCTGAATAAATCTCACTACGGGAGCAGGGACACAGTCCCAACAGGAAATCCTGACTTTTCTGGGTTTTCAGAGGAATGCTCAGAGACAGTAGTGTAACTGTGACTGCAGTTCTGCCATTTCTAGGCAGAAATGTCATCTCTGAACTATCTTATATCTATTAAAAAAATTCGGTAGCTTCACTAATACTGGATCAAAGACAGCTACAGAGGAAGGACTTTGTATTTCTCAGGATTAATGGAATTCCTCTCTAATTTTGCCTTTACTTTTGCTACTCAGCTATAGAATTCTACTGATCTTTGTAAGTTAAACCAAATAAATACAGGCACTTTTCAAAGTATTTTTTTTTCTTCACATGTTCTTACAAATGATCGGCAAAAATCCCAAACAGCCTGGCAGCAATGCAGATTTCCACACGGATTTCAGCTTTGCAATTTAGGTTGGCACCTATTGCATAAGCACACAGATTCATTTTGTCCTGCTTCCCTCAACATTTTGGGACACAGGTTTTTTATGGACTCAGGAGCTGTTTAAGACATGTAGATCTCCTGAGCACCAGCTTCACACAACACAGGAGCAAAACTCTTTCCAAGACCTTGTACTATTGCCTGGGATGCCATTGCATTCCCGGCAGCGTCCTGGGGGATGATGATCCAGCCCCAGCTGCAGATGCCAGGCTGGGGAATGCGGGAGGCACTCAAGTCCAGGTGAGTCTGGCAGAAGGTGCCCCCACCACTCCACATCAGTTTTATTCAATGGGATTTATCCAGCTGTGATGTTCCAGATTGGAAACATGATGAATGAATGGCATCTCATTTTTCCCCATCCTGGAACACACACACACTACATGGGTTCCCTTTTCCTTTCCCAAGCATTCTGCCTTCCCCAGGAATTCCATAACAAAATCTGTTTGATTTAAAGGAAAAGATAAGCAAGTATTTGAGTAAAAGAAATTGGGCTTCCATCCCAATTTTAAGTAATGTCCCACAGCAAAATCAAGCCTTGCACCATATCAAGGCCTTTTGGAAGATAATCAGAAGGAATCTCGCCGTGAGGTTGCACATAAAAACTGAGCTGTTTTATGTCACAATAAATCTACTTTCTCACCATGGTTTCCTAAAAAGGCTGAGGAGACTGGGTGAGGACCAGAAGGATCAAACCTCATACTTTATCTCCCAAGCAATGATTCCCCAAAGGCCACAGTGGCTGCTGAGTTTAATCCAGAAAATACCATTTATTTGAGGAAAATCACAGTTCAAAAGACCCCTTTGGAACAATCAGCTCCCAATTTCATCCTAAGAGAAAACAACAGACGACAGACATGGAACTGGAAGAGAAGAATTCAAAATTTGAAAAATTCTATACTGGACACCTGCCTACATTAAAATCCCAACTACACAAATCCTGAATCAAAAAACAAATCAAACAACACAAAAACCAAATCAAATCAAAAAACACCCCCAACAAACCCAAACAAACCAAAAAATCCAATCACAAAACTAAAAATTCCAATAGCACTTTGAAGAGAGCAAATAATATTATTTATTAATGTTCTTTAAAAGAATTTTTTTTTTTTTGCACAGACCAGCAAGCAGAGTAGTAAATTTTCAAAAAAGCAATAAAACAAGTGGAGAAACTTAAGATTGCATTCACTTCCTGTAGTTGTGGCACTTTTAAATATACATAGAGCAGTAGAATCCTCTTCAGCTCCCCTAAAATATTGGGTAATTATTTTATATCTTAGCAGACAATTCTCTCAGAAAATAAGCAAGGCTACACTGATCCAAGGTATATTTTTTGCCTTGCAAGATGTTGTTCTGGTACAGCAACTAAAGAAAAATCAGCACAGCCCTATCTGAAATATGGACTAGTAAAAAAACCTTGCCGTAGACATAAATTACTCTGCTGCTCATTAGGATTTAAATTATAAACCACTAAGATATATTCAAATTTGAGGGATTTTTTATGAGCTCTGGAATAGGGCCTGGTACAAATGAATACACAGCACAGACAAATTAACAATTTGTATTACCAACTTTGCTGAAATAACTGAACTCTGCAATTGAAGGCAATGCAATTATTTTTAATCCAGCCATCTCTGTTCATTTGGAGAGTTTTAATAGGCCGTCCAAGACCAATATTATTGATTACTAACACACAATGTCACAAATTCCGCTAAGACCAGGGATTGCACACAACTCCCCTCCACACCCCAGTCTAGTTTTCATTTTCAAACTATTTTAGTTTCTTTGATAAATAAGGAGCTTTACTAATTTGACCTTGTAATGCTGCATACTGACAGTGTCCTTTGATTTTTTTATCATGCCCAAAACTACCAATAAGGTAACTGGATTTTAAATCTATCACTGAGGCAAGATAATAAAAAATAGAGGAAACAAACTAGAATTGGAGTAGGCTTGCCTACAAATATTTTTAATTGAAAAATTATATAAAGGCAATTTGAAAAGTGATTCCTATAGGACTCTGCAGCCAAAAAGCAACTGTCAGCAATCACTGTAACAAACCAGGCATGTGAACAGTGTATCTTTACTTACACAAATTAATTAATTGTGACATAACAGGAAAAGCCAATAAAAAATAAGTCTCATAAAACAAGATAAATAATATTTTCATTCAGCCCTCACAGCCCAAAAAGTCATAAATCAGAGTGGCATTAATCACCATCTGAATATATTTCCAGTCTTTAAAATTTCAATCATAATGGCTCTGAATCCAGACTAGCATTTTGTTACAGATTTGGTATTGGTTCAAGCTTGATTTTTTGGCTCAATAAACACCACAATACATGTTCATATACCAAACTATAAACTAATGATGGAACATTTTCACAGGGAACTGCAATTTTCTTTAAAAAAAATAAAATTTTGAGTTGGGGGTTATTCCAAGCTGCCTTTAACAGGAATCTCCCTGGCGACATTGGTGAGCTTTGCATTAGACCTCACAAACGCTCCTCACAACTAAAATGTAAATCTTGGACCTCAAGATGCACTGGAAAAATCCCAAATGCTTCTTCCACCTTCTTCTGCCTCTACTTGACAAATCTGTTTTGTTCCAATTCAGATGCACTCAGTTAAATATTCAGCAATTCATCACAGCCAAAAGAAATAACTCTTTTCTATGGGGTTAGCAAAGTTTTCCGATCTCTCTTCACTTAACCAGGGATGTTGTTCAACACACACACTGCACACGTACAACAGCTTATGTCTTTCAGCTCCAAATAAATTATAAAGGCATATCAGCCTTCTCTGACTTCACCCAAGATGAAAGAAATATTAACTCTTTAGCCCATGAAAATGTCTACAAACCCTGACTCTTGCCTTGAGAAAAAGACATTGAGGAGATGTTCAGCTGGAGTAACTCATTACTCATCACTTTTTCAAATGCTCCCAAGTCCTAGATATCATGGTACAGTAACAAATCTCTGTGGTTTAGGTTAAGATTCATTTTATTAGATCATGAAGAGACTAAGTGCTCACTCCCTTCCTGATTAACTCTGGAGGCAAAGGAAACTCAGACAGTAAGTTAAATGCCATATGGTATTTCTTTCGTGCTATATTGCTGCAGCCTTTAGCCCCCAAGTAGTTTGGGGGTTTTTAGTTTATTTTCACTCTGTGTGTGTGTCTTTGTGGGTTTGTTTTTTTTTATTTTAGTTTAGTTTAGTTACAGATTTATATTGGGTAATTTTCAAATTCTTTCACATTTAGATATCTTTTGTGATATTGTATACTTCTTAGCCAATAGTTTCCATCCATTAAAAAAAACCATTCCCACTGCCTAATACATATAAGACTTGAATTGTGCCTATACATATTAGAATCTGACAGTTTGGAAGTGTGAACTTTGGTAGCAGTTTCCCCTATGATTTTAATTCCACAAGCAAATCTCTCTCTGTACTTAATTTCACAAGTGCTGCAATTCCATACAGCTTAGTCTATTAGAAGCAGACCTGGCCTGACATAGGGACAGGCCAGAACTTGGGCAGAACTTGGGAAACACAACCTTGAGGACAAATTCATTAAATATCCCAGGCACAAAGAGAAATAAGGCTTTAATTGAAGAGTAACCTGAAGAGATTCACTAGCATCACTCTCAGTACACTGCTGAATCATACAAGGATTATTAGTGATTATTTACTGAATATACATCACTCTTGCAAAGACAATGCTTGCTATACTTGACGCAGAACTATGTATTTCAAAAATTTCTCTCTTTTCCATGGGGGGTGATGAGAGTGAAAACAGCTGCTAGGAAGCACCTCACGCATCCAAAATCCCAACGATCTATTAGGTGAAATTCAGACCGTATTTTTTATGCTGAGGTAGTTGTACATGCTTCTGGACACTAATAATGTCCAGGTTAATATTCCTTTTGGGTGCTAAAGGGACTTTATTTTCTAATTCTTCCTCTTCTTGTACAGAAAGAGAAAAAAGCTTCTTTCCTTATCCTAGTGGATTGAGGTCTGCAGGCAGAATAGGGCACTCCATGCATGTGTTGCTACCACGCACCAAACCCCTTCAGGACATTTTGGCCAAGCACTGAATTTCACTACACAGTAGCAAGGGATCAGCCCTCAAAAATTCCCTTGTCAGCAATATCTTGGTTAGCAACTAGTTCTTATATAAAATATATCAGCAATTTCTTAGGGAAGGCAAGGGACGTCACACACAAATGGATTGGAAGAAATAAATGTTGATGGAGGATCACAATGTTCATGCAACTTCTTCCCAAAAGCTGGTCATTATGGGTCATAATTCTGATCCAGCCTCCTAATCCCTCCTGGATCTTTAATAACTAGTATTTACAAAATAAATACTGAGGTTGAAGGAAGACTTATGCTTGGAGCAAGGATTTACTCTACTTGTCAAACCCTTAAGGTACCCTAACAGCAAGTTTTCTATCAGCACAGCTCTGCTAAGAACTTAAAAGATCCTTCTTATGTATATTCAGTAATAAAAAACCAGAAACTATACCAGCAAACCTGAGCCAAAGTACAGGCCTTGAGGTTTTAAACACAACCTAATACAGGGGCAAAATGAAATTTTTCCAGCAAAGAAAAAGATGAAAAATAGAATTCTGTGACCTTGAAATGGGTATTATTTTTATTGATAATTAGTCTTTTACAAATATTTTTCAATAGGTAAGATTTTTTTTTTAAGAATGCATTTTTAAGTTGCAATTTCATCATCTCATTTCTCTTGACACATTATGTGTCACCATTGGAAGTATGGCCTTATGGGAAGAACAGAAATCTGGAAAACTGCCTGCTTCACCAGAAAAAGGGATTTTTAAAAATATTTCTTAAAATCTGGAATGTATTCTAAGAATATTATTTTTACTTTTAATGTGGATTTTTAAATTAGACACATTAGACAAGTCTGCTTGTGAAATTTTATAATGCCCGTGGTCAAGACCTGATAGCTCATCGTGTTGCTGTTCAACGCAGAGCCACTTGTGCGGTGGTGTCTGCAAAATATTTACAAGTATTTTCTCACCTTTGCTGTTAGAAATAACCTACATTCTTTCAAAGAAAAAGTGGATTTATGGTAGAAAATTGTGCCTCTATAGATTTTTTTCTCCTTTTCACAATATTCCTTTTAATTTCTTTGTATTCACACAGTATGAAAAAAACAGCGGTGGTTTTAATGAGCATAAGATGAAGGACGATTTCTACAGGAGCTGGACTCTTGTAGACGTCCTGAACTCATTATCATTAGCACTGGTTATATATTGGCTCCAATGCACACCTCGACGACCACCACTACACACCGATAGTAACTAAAACCTGATACTAACTAACTGATAGCTGCTGGTTACTGATAGTAACTAGCAACGATCCCTGCACTGGCAAACCCAGGGAGTGGGGATGGACCGTAAAAGCTTCGTTCAGGCAGGGTTTGGGGGGGGGTGCAGTGGGAGATGCAGGAGCCTCTCGCCCGAGACCCCCGGCTCCGTTCCCGCCGCATTCTCGCTGCGGGCACCGCTGGGGTTACGCTTACCGGCGCAGGAGTGCAACGGCTTGGGCCGGACCAGGATCGACGGGCAGACCGAGTACAGAGAAAGTTTCTCGAAGTAGTCGCAGGTCTCCTTCGAGAGGATCTCGTCGATCATGAAGGTCTTGTAGCGCCTCCTGCCTGCCTTGGGCCGGCCGGGCGCGGCAAGCCGCGCCGGGGGCTGCGGGCCGGTCTGGGGCTGGGGGTGGCCGTGCATGGCGGGACCCCTGCGGGGCGGCCAGAGCCGCGCCCGGCTCGCATGGGCACCCGGCTCCCTGAGCCTGTCCCGGCTGTGTCCGCGCTGTCGCCACCGCTTCGGCCGCGCTGCGCGGCGCCGGCTCCCCGCTATATAAAGCCGCCGATAAGCATCTCTCCCATCGCTCCGCGGCCTTTTTAGGAGGCTCGGGCTGTCAATCAGGGCGCCCGCTGCTCCCCGCCAGCACCATTGTTACCCTGCGCCGGGCTGGGAGGATCCGCCGCTCCTCTCCCCTCCCTGCTCGCTATTTTAAGATATTGGGGTNTTTCTTTTCTTTTCTTTTCTTTTCTTTTCTTTTCTTTTCTTTTCTTTTCTTTTCTTTTCTTTTCTTTTCTTTTCTTTTCTTTTCTTTTCTTTTCTTTTCTTTTCTTTTCTTTTCTTTTCTTTTCTTTTCTTTTCTTTCTTCCCCTCCTCCTCTTCTCAAGATTGTTACTAATTACTAAATTACTAATTACTAAAAAAGTTAAAATACAGGCTGCCGGAGCAGAGTGCCACATCCCCGACAGCTTTCCCCGACCAGCATCAAACCTCTTCCCGAGCCGCAAAGTGCTGGAGAGTGGCAGAGGGAGGAAAAAAATCCTGTTTATAGGTGCATTGCAGGAGCTGTCTGTAGAAGTTATTTTTCTCTGGAGTGGCATTACTTGGACCCCAAGTCTCAGATTATTTTCTGGTGGATTCCTGCTTGGATTTTTGGAAAACTGAGCTTTCAGCCCCTTCTGCTGAGGAGTGGTGAAAGCTTCCAGTGAGGCTTCCTCACTGGAAGTTTTCTTACCAGGCTGTGGGCTGAGGTTTTTTTTTTCTCATCTCCGTGGCCTCCGACAGGAATAATCAGGACACCCTACTCAGGGAAAGGTGTATCAGGAGGAATCCTCTGGATTAACTGTTTGCTGCAGGTTTTCCAGAACCCACAGCCAGCTCACTAACTTTAAATGGGTAAAGAGAGGCTCATTATGGAGATTTACAACCCCTCAAATATTATTTGCAGGTTTCACACAAGGATTTAAATATAATCTGCAAAAAGTTATCAGCCATCCTTCAATTCTCATGCTTTGGTAATCCAAACGGCAGTAAACTCTTATTTTAGTAACAGAAAACTCAATCTGTGTTTGCAAAAGGCAACAACCATTTCAAACTCTCATCAACGATTTGAACAACTTTTATTTTTTCAACTGTATTTTTAAAAAGCCTTCAAAACACTGTAAACTATCTTTAACCTCTTTGGTATAAGCACTACTTCTTTTTTCAGTTCAAAGTTTCATTTAACTCCAGTGATACAGTTGTTCATTTATAGAGACTCAAAATAAGACACTTGCATTGTCCACGCACTGTCAAAACTGGAAGGCAGATGCAAGAATATATCAGACTTTCAATATATCCATTGAACTTTTTTTGCTTAAAACCTCATTACATTTTTTTAAAAACATAGCACAGCAAATTATATTAAAACAAATGTAAAGCAAAGTGTTCTGCTCATTTTAAACCATTGAGATGACATTCTCATTTAAAATAAATTGGTTGGAAATGGTTTTACTTCTTATTATTTTGAGAAACTAAAGTGATCTTAAGACGAGGAATTTAACTAGAATGATAACAGCTAAAGAGTTAAAGAACTTCTCTCCTACATGATGTTATAACTCTTTTTAAATTACTTAAAGTGCTGCTTTAATTCCTAAACAAACTATGGATATTTAAGCAGATGAACTGACTTTGTTATGGATGTAGTTTTATTCCTACTCACCTCTTCATTCAGACATAAACCATTTCAGGAGCACATTTTCTTCATCTTTTTCAGGCACTTTTTTCTTTTTTTTAGGAAACACAGTAATTACCAGTAACATTAACTTCAGCAATTAGTACTTGCTGATAATTATTGCAGAGAATATTTTGGAAGCAAAGTGAGCAAGCCACTGATTTAACCCCCAAAGCAGCAGCAAATGGCATTTTACTGCCCTGTGTTTCCTCGGGGTTCAGCCAGGAGTTGCAGCCCCCTACCCCTACTTCAAATTTATCCTTCTTTTCCTGCCTTTGCAAAATCCAACACAGCACAGCAGACCAATGTTTCCTGAGGAGTATTTCAGGAGTTTGACTAGATCCAGCCCAGAAATCAAGAGGGGAAGCAAACCGTGGGCTTGCCGAGTTTGCACACAAGCGACAGTGGGACAAGAGACTCTGCTTGTCGTTAAATGTTTCTTTCTTCATCCAAAGCGTGGAATATCCAGAGGTGTGTGGCTGGCACCTCTATCCATACTCTAGAAATGTGATGCTCTCACCTGAGCCCAAGCAGGGCTACATTCATAATAAAGTCAGTTCATCTGCTTAAATATCCATAGTTTGTTTAGGAATTAAAGCAGCACTTTAAGTAATTTAAAAATAGTTATAACATCATGGAGGAGAGAAGTTCTTGAACTCCTTAGTTGTTATCATTCTATTTAAATTGAACTGGCAGGTGGGATTAGCCCATACTGACACATCTCTAGAAACTTTATTTCTTTTATTAATGTTTTTTTTTTAAAGTAAGTGGCCAGAGCAATACGGTGGGTTACGTTGTATGAAACACACACTGGCTGTCAATCAAAAAGGGAGTGCTTTGGTCAGGAATAATCAGGGGTTTTGTTTCCAAAATTAATGAAGTGGCTGGAATAGCGAACATCTGCCAAGGGGACTCAAACCCTGAGCAGCTGTTGGAGCCCCAGGACCCTTCCCATGTGAGACAGCCTTGTGAATAAGTGCTTATCCCTGAGGTTTCTCTTGTGGTTGAGAGCTGGGACTGAATGGGAGGCTGGGAAGTGAAAGGTACATTCAGCAAGGTTTGGAGGGCAGGAGATTTGACACAGTATTTGTGCGCCAGGTTGGCACCAGCACACCACAAATGGGAACCAGGCAGATAAGACCAGGATTTCTGCCCTTTTATAAGAGGGAATTAATCCAAGGGACACTATCCTCCATTTCCCTGACTAAAGCATTTTTTCAATTAGAATTGAGGAGGAATATAGCACTGCTGTGAGCCTGTCAATCAGTAACAAGTCATTTCTAAGGAAAAGCAGGGAGGTCAGCCGAGACCAGAGAGCTGGAAATAGATTGTCCATGAGGGCAGTTGTGTTCAATCAGGAGAGATATGGCAGCAGACTCTGTAAACTGGGGTTTCTGGAGACAACTAGTTTAAATTTGGAGTCAATTTGTGTAACCAGGACTTTTGTGTGCAGTGCCAGGGTCCAACAGGTGCGGTGCACCTTGGGAAAATGATTAAGCACCTTTGAGTTGGCTTGTTTAGTCCCAGTACAAACATTGCCATGAGAGACAGTGATTAAGGCAAGAGGAATTAAGTTGCTGCTGTATTACTAAATTTGTGATTTAGATAGTACCCAAGTGGCTCCACTTAGGGCAGAGTCAGATGTTTGTGATCACTTGCTGCTGTACTTGTACATTGCTGAGCACACTGGGATTGTTTGCTGAAAGAGAAGAATTCTGTCTGTTGGGTTTTCAGCTCACCAGTTTCCACAAGAATTTAAAATGCAACCCTATTTTGACAAAACGGGCAGGATGAACTAAAGTGCTGAAGTCTGAAAGTGCATTGGCTCTCAGTCTGAATTCCTGTATCCATATCAAAAGGGCAAAAATACCTTTCACCAGCCCCTGACATTACCATTTTTAATAACTGGAAAAGTCCCTTTTCCAGTGAAATGCAACCACCTTTGAAAACAGATCTGTACAGACATAATCAATCCTGCTGAACACTGACACTCTGATCTCAAATGTAGGCCTTTTTCAGTATGATATTGGACTTGATACTTGATCCAGTATAGAAAAATCAAATGTGTGGCTAGAAAGAGGAAGGCACAATTTGGGCCAGCGTTTCACTCCAGGGAATCCAGAGGCTTTGTCCTCTCAGCATGAAAGGTCTCAGTGCATAAAAATCCCTTTGAGTAAAATATCTCAAATCTCAGCATCTGCCTCACATAAATAAAGTGAGTTTCTAGTATCTACCCCATGCCAGAGAATGCCAAAGAAAAGGGCATTGCCCAGGAAGACTTTTTTTAAGCCAGAGAGAGTGTAAAACATCCCACACATGCACATAGAAGGAAAACCCACCTGATGGTTGGCTAAGAGAGCCCCTCAGTCCTATTCATTCCCCTGACAGAAATGCTCATTGAGAGAAAGACGCCTCTGAGCAAGGTCTCCTCCCCATCTCCTGGAAAGCCTTGTAAAAGCAGAGGATGGAAAAGAAACTGTTTGTTGACCCTGAACTTTACCTTGGCCACTTTGCAGATGATAAGATGATACCTCTGAGCAGCTGAGGAAACAGAAATTGCAGAGCAGCAACAGCACAAGCTCACACACCCCATCACCTTCAGGGGGGCTCTTTGCTCCCAGCTTATCTTTACAACCAAATTTCACTCCTGGCCTAAGTGACTGTGGAATATGACTGCTCCAAGTACACCAGTTTCATTGGAATTTTTTTTTTCAGCTCCCAAAGATACAGAGCCTGTCTCAAATCCTCAATTAAGTTATTTCCCCTGTCACCTAAGTCTGTCTGCAACCTCTTTGAGTGTCACCAGACCTCACTCTGAGTCCAACTGATTCCCCTCCTACTCCCTATCCCCACAGTGATGCTGCAGCATTTGGTTCTAAACCATTGCTGGCTCTGGTTTTGTCCCTTAATGGACAGCCCTGGGCTTAGGGAAGAAACACTACAAAGGTGTCCTTGACATGCTAAGAATAAACCAAAGCTTGGGTTACTTTCTTCAATAAAATTATACTGAAAGCTTTGAGACACCTTTGTTTTATTTCTTGCTCTGCCTCAAGCCATAAACCTAATCTCCCTTGCCTAGAGCCAACTTTGAATCATCTAGAAATAGAGTATAAGGGTATCCATCATGTGACTGGAGCCACTGGCCAGTCCCCAAATTAGTTAAGATGCTCTGATTTAAAGTAATAGTACAGCTAATAACCATTTTTATCAGTGCTGATAGCAGGCTCAGAACACACAAGCCATAAAGTTCATGACACACTTGAAAAATCCTTTAGAAAGGAGACCTAGATATGGCCTCAGATCTAAATGCAGAGAAACTGAGGCAAAATTTCCCTCTGTTAATGCTTGGGACAGAAGCCAGATCTAACTCACCATCATGTCTTCTCCAGGCAGAGCAGAATCTAAAACCAGAATTTTCCTTTGTGGCCTCATTTTTTCCCTCACAGCACACTGAGGGCTGTGAGACAGTGTGTTTTTTTCCCATTACCTCTGCAGGACACAAAACACCTGGGCAGTTTCTCCTTCTGTAGGCTCTGTTGCTACCAAAACCCAAACAGGCTGGAATT
>VZUA01073966.1:0-18707 GCA_013401035.1 Horornis vulcanius | reverse complement strand
GGGGCTGCGCCGCGCCGCCCCGGGGAGCCCCCGGCCGGGACACGGGGGTCGCCGCCTCGGGCGGGGCAGCTGCGGTCCCGGGCCGGGCGCTCTTGGGACCTACCGCCCGCCAAGAGCCGAGGGGCACGGGGGGACCCCTGGCCCCCGCCCCGCCTCGTCCCGCCGAGTGGGGGTTGTTGTGAGAGCCAGCCGTGAGAACCGGGCCCGCAGCACCTGCGCCGGGCGTGGGAAGGCAGCAGCAGCCTTGAACGCGGGGGCATGCCCCGAAAACAGGGGTCTGGGCGCACCCCCCAGCCGGCCTCGACCTTGAGCGCTGTGAAAGAGCCGCTGGAGCACAACAAGGAGAGGGACAGCAGCCGCCGGGGGAGGAAAACAGCCCGGCGAGAGGATAAGGCACCTGCCGCTGCCTGGGAAAGGAGTCCCATGCACCAGGCAAAGCGGGGGAATCGCCCAAATCGCGGAGATGGCCCCGGGGCACAGGAGTTCGCAGAACTCTCGCTACACAGCTACACACCCGGGCGAAACTGCCGGTGTGCTGCCCCTCCATCCCTGTTGGCTTTGTCTCCTGGCAGATCTGTGTGGTGGCATGAGTGTCTATCCACCTCAAGATTGGTCTGTACTCTAGGCATATCTGTAGCCTGTGGGTGGTGTGCACTCACCCTCTCCAACCTCCCAGTCAAACCTCCCTGCATGAGAGCTGAGTCTAGAGAGCTGCTGTAGTGGGTACACACTTACTGACATCACTGTCTTTCTGTGAGACATTCTGGCATGTACACATTTTCTGGCTTGCTCAGAAAGGGAAAGCTCCAGGATGATCTCCTGCATGATGTGGAAGAGATGATATCAGCCACAGGGCTGGCAGAGGAAGGGCTCTGACATAGCCAAGTCAACTGGAAGCTCAGAGCAAAGACACCCTCAGGCAGATGGCAAGACCGGGGTGTTGCACAGCTCTGGGTCAGGAGGCCCAGAGGAATGGCACAACAGAGATACCCCAGGCCAATGGCATGACGTTTATCCTGAGATGTGATGCCTACCCCCAGCTGTCCACTCTCTCTGGGCAGCATCCCAGTAGCTCTGGGCAATGTACTTCCTCAGGCACTCCCCAGGAAAAAGAAGTGTGCAGATCCCAGGGATGATCAGCATCCTTGTGGCAGGAACACCAGGCGGTGTCCTAAGTGGGGAGTAGAAAGGACAGAGCAGTATCCAGGCAACCCTAAGACTATCCAGAAAGCTCCCATGCCCTATTCACACCCATGGGCCAATGCTGATATTTGTGTTAGATCCCTTGGGATCTGCCCTGTATCCCAGCTCTGCCACCCCACAGTGTACCCACACCACCAAAGCAGTAACTCCTCACACTGGCTGGCTGGGAAGGGCAAGTGGCAGCAGAGGGACTGAGAAGTCAGTCAGTACAGTAAAAGTGCCCAGTGCACTTGAGCATTAGCTTGGGGAGCTGGGGCAGTAGTGAGGGAGAGGACACCTAGTGTGGCCAGTCTCTTAAAATGCAGGCGATTTTTTTAGAAGCATGATTTAAAGTCAAAGGATTTTAAACACCTGTGTATAGATAAAATAACATACAGGCTATATGTATGTATAGACAATAGCCTATACATACACTGTACATAATTATATTTATATATACCTATAGTGACTTCTTCTCTATGAGGTACTGGTTATTTTTTCCTTGGCTTCTGGAGAGTTTTTTTTGATATTTGCTGTTTTTTCTTTACAGTTGCATTAGTAGGGAAGTCTCCTTTTCTCACTGACATTTAGATTCTCCCTTCTCTGCCTCCAAAATCTAAGGGGGGCTAGATGATAGGAGAAGGTTGGCACCAAAATGAGAGGGAGCAAATCTGTGCTTACCTGAACAGCAGCATGAAAAATGCTATAAAAAATCCAGCACCATGTCCCAGTAACACCTTTAACTATTCCAAGTACAGCAAAAACTTCTTTTTCAAACATTCAAAGGCAGTTTCACATTAAATAGTATGATTGATTTTACATTGTTCATAGAAAATTATGTGTGTCCTTTCTGCTATATGATTGATCACATTATCTTCTTGCTATTATTTATTCCTGTTCCTTTCAAGTCACTTTTAAGCACCCTTTTCCTAAAGATAAAGGACATTATGCTATTAAAAAAAAAATCTGTGGGACACTGCCTCATATCAGTTATAAAGCTTTTGGAATCTTGTTTCCATAAAGAAAGGACAGCTGTACTTGCCTCTGTGCTGTGTGGCCTGACTCTGCTCAAAATTAAACTGTGTGCAATCAGTTGACTAAAATTTATGGCAGTGGAAAACTGGATTTCTTGAAATACCTATTTCTTCCTAGTAAATCATCTTATTAAGTGTTTAAATTAAAAAAAAAAAAAAGGAAAATAAAAAAGAAAGAGCATTGCAAACTATTTTTCATATACTGAGGCTTTTTTCAGGTAACAAAACCCCTTTTTAAATCCTGTGCCCCCAAGAACTACAAGTCCTATTTCAGGGTCTGGCCCACAGCCGCACTGACAGCAACACTTCCATGAGACTCACAGACTGGTGCCCTGGTCTGATGCCCAGGCTCCCTGCCATATCAGGTAATCTCAGTAATCTGTCCCAGCACAGCCTTGCGAAGTGGGTGACAGATACTCCACTAGAGGGATAGAAAATATCTGGAGACATTGTCTTTCATTTGCTGTTTTTCTGCTTTGCTCTCTTAGCAGCATTGTCTTTCTTTTGTTAAATGTCCCTCCAACCAACACCCTCATGGCCAGCTCAGTGCCCAACAAAAGCAAACAGGGGTGGTGGCAGCACCTGCCTCGGGGGCAATTTAATGAGCAGCAGAGTGGTCTCACAAGTGGCACCTCCAGCCTCCAAGAGCCTCAGCACAGGCAGGAGGAGCACCAACACTGAGATCTGTGTGTGGATAAATCCTCCCGCATCCCAAAGGCCAAACAGCCTTGAAAAATTCTAGTTTATAAACTTAAGGCACCACTGGGGAGAACTGGAAAATATTAGCACCTGTTGTGATACAGCCTGGCAAGATGCTTAAAGAAACAGCGTTGTTTACCACAGTATTATTTCCCTTAATTACAAGGGGTTTGAAAGGAACAACATTCAGGCAATTTGGAGGACTAATTTTATGAATACACTAAGGAAACAATTTCTTGTTCTCTGCAGTAAGAAGAGCTACACTGCTTTCAACACCCTAGGCAGGTTGGAAATTTGATGTGTTTGCCTTCATGCTTTTTATTTCAGAACACAACCAGGGAGGAAGATCTTTTTAAGAAGCAAGCGAATTATCAGGATAAGGAAATTGAGACTGTTTTGAGCTTTATTTGATTTGGGGAAATAAACCCACAAGGTACTGCCTACTCCCCTGAAAGGTTCCAAAAGTGTTTGCTTCTTTTCAAAAAGCTCTGAGCTTGTGATTATAACTCCCCCACATCCTTGTCACTCTACTGTTCCTCAGCCCGCTGAGAATTAACTGTGAGATCTGGGGAAGATGGAGAAAGAAATCACGACTTCCACTTAGAGACGAGGCAGTTCCCTCACCGTCTCCCGTCCCGGCTTCAACCTTCAGGACGTGCCTGTTGTGCCTCTGCACGCCGCCACTGGGGAGCAGCAGAAAGCTGCAGGAAGGTTCTGCTCTCCCAGGCTCTACGAGTTACCCGTGGGTCCTGGAGGGAGCCGGGAAGAATTCAGGACCTCCCCACCTGCAGATGCCACAGCCCATGCTCAGCCTAGCAGCAGCCCTGTCGCATATCCCAACTTTCAGCCTCACAGCTTGTTACCAAACCCTGCTCAAAGCTTCCTTGCACCTTTGCTGGGGAGAAGGGACAAGGTTGCTGCAAAAAGGCCAAGCCCAGGTTTAACAAGGATAGGATGGTGGGGGGCAAGTCTCCTCATCTGGGTAGCTCTGACCTGGCTCTGGAGTTCTGATCCTTCCATACTGGGAGCAGGAAGGAAAAATTGCTGCTAGCCTGCACCAGCAAGAGAGAAGCATCTCCCCAGGACTGCAGGCATCCAGGGCTCTGTGAGATAGCTGTGCTAGGAGGACATGAGGGACCTGCCACTCGGTGACACACATATTCATCTCTGTATACACACATACATATTTAGACAGATGCCCACACAGACTCACACACACCTACATGGATGTTGAAGGGCTGTTTCCAGTCCTTTAATACCCTGCTTCATTGAAGTGTCTCCTGCCAGGAAGGTCCATGAAGTCAGTGTATCCTGGACATGATATTTAGAGCAGTGTGAAGTGCTGCTGTTCCTCACTGCTGGCCAGGAGAGTGGGAAGGTGAGTAACCCATCCCTGAGCAGTTGAGTGTCCCCTGCACAGATGGGGAAGATTGAGCCTGTGGCTGGGAAAAGGGCAGCATTCACTGATGCTTACAATGACTGGGATTGAATTAATCATTATGGAAGCCTTGTCTGCTATCATGAGCAGTCCTGCTTTCAGGCAAGATGACACCTTGGACCAATGTGTTTCTAACTTTTGTGACCAGGATCTGGCAGTTATTTCCTTTTTTTCCAAGGAAACAAACAGCTGGACATACCTTGTTCTAATCCAAAGAAAGTAAAACTTCTCAGAAACAAAAAAACCAGCAGCACTTTTCCTTCCTGTTCTGTTTTCCATCCTCTATTTAGTAAATCCAAGTTCTTCCTTGTCCATACCCTGTCTCTGGTTCTGCACACATCCCTTCAACACAAGAGTGAGCAGCCCAGGTAAAGATGCTTTCTCACTTTTTCCCCTAGCTGACCTCATTAGCTATCAGAGTAAAAACCCAAATAATGAGAAAAGACCTTCCTCTTCCAGAAGCTGCCAACAAAAAATTGCTTTGTCATCACAGATCCCTGTTAGCATCACATCTCTGTTTTTAGCTTTTTAGTAAGGCATACCAAGAAAACATGATTGTCTCTGTCATCGCTCTCTAGATGCATATAACAAGAAAACAGCTGATTCATCATTACTTGGAAAACTAGCCTGTCTTTAACACGCCCCCAGAACAGTTCCTCCCCACCCACCTTTGATCAGATTTCTTCAGGTGTTTTTAGAAGGGAGTTTGGCTTTCTGATTTCTACCTGCCTGCAGATTTTTCCTCATTGTCTGTATAATGTAGGCTGTATCTTCACTTGGCCACTGACACAAGGCTCAGCTGGAGCAGGTAGCAGGTATATCATAGTTTCTCATCCAACCTACCCACGCATGTTCCCTCCATGAACATCATGGTGCAGGTTGGGATCTAGGTGCACTTGCCGCTCACTCCCAGGAGTTGGTGTCCTGGACCAGGATGTCTCCCTTGTCTCATGACGTTGCCCCGGAACCACTGATCCCTTCTCTCAGTGTTTGCATTGAAGACTCACCTACTTTGATTGCTCCAGGCCTGGGGTGACAGTGCAGCCCACTGTGATGTGAAGCACATGCTAAAGCCACTCGTGCAGGAAGCAACAGCAACCCTCATTCTCAGCCAACACTTTTCAGGGTCACTTGTTTAATGACTGAGCAGTACTGAGAGCTGCAGGGAGACAAAGGAGGCTGTAAAACAGGCCAATCTGCCCTCCTCTCTGGCTATCACAGGTGATCGATCTTACTGCCAGTGGGCAGTAAAGCATTATAACCACGGAACAGCCTGTGCTCCACATATTATCCCCTTTCTTGTTCCCCGAGGAGCTTTGAACAAAACTAAGGGAGAAAAAAAAAAAAAAAAGCCACAATGAAGAAGAAATTATGCTTAAGGAAGAGAGAACTGGGGAAAGGTGCAGCTCTCTCTGAAACCTCACCCAGGTTTCAGTGATCAGCATTTCTTGAGCCAGACATGGTGTCTCCATCTAATAGTCCTTGATGGCTTTTCTTCAAGGTATTCTTTTTTGAACTCTTGCAAACCTCAATATCCTGCAGTGGAGACTTCCTTCTCTCAGTTCTGCACTGCGGAAAGAAACCAGCTCCCCTTGCTTCCTTCTAACAGGACACCCAAGAACTTAACCGGGTGAAAGACAGTTCCTCCTTGCCTGCTCACATCTGCCCTCTCAAGGCTGAATACACCTACCCTGTTCACAGTGTAGAAACCATCCCAGACCTTTAAAAATCATTGGAGCGCTTTGGCTCTGGGGAGACCACTGTTGTGCAGAGCATCTGAGACATGGGCACACCCTGGCTGCAGATAAACTGCAGCGTTTCCATTTTGTCCTTTTCCTAGACATTCCAAAGGCCTGTCTCAGACAGGACAGGGGTTAATCCATGCCTTGACATCCTGAGAGCTGCAGCTAGCAGCTAGGTGCCTGTGAAATAGGGCATCCCTGCTGCAGCTGACACATACTTGCACAGCTTCCTGTGGACATCCTACTGGGACGTGGTGTGGCCAACCATCACTCCAGCCAGAAGCAGTGCTTCTCTGCCTGAGTCTGAGCCCAGGCTCAGTGCAAATCCCAGATGGAAGCATTTCACGTGTAGGAGTACTCCTTGCATCTCTACCTGCGTGTTCCTCTTACCTAGTAGATGGCAGGAAGTTGGGCAATTGGAGCAAGAAGCCACAGCTGTTTGCTATTGTAGAGCTGACATTTTGTGGTGGGCTTTGGTATGTACTGCATTTAGGCTTTTTTGTTGAGTGTCTGCTTGAACCTGGAATCAGCAGAGAAATCCAATGTTCAAGCAAAGAGGAGGAGCACTCCATGAAAATTTGATGGCAGCAAGAGACACGAATAAACAGGTTTTGTATTCCTCCCTGGAAAAACACGGCATAAATCCTTTTAACAAGATTCCAACAGTCTCATGCAGGATGGGCATTTTGGCTTTATTCCATGATTCACAGCAGCTTTGCTCTCTGCCAGATCAAACTGCACCACACACAGCTTCACACAGACTCGGCTTTTAGCCCCATGAAAAACACTGCATCTGCAGTACTGCCCAAAAACAGGCAGGGAGCTGGGGCTGCATCCAGAGCATCTTGCTTAATCTCATGAATACCAGTCCCTGCAAAAATAGAAACAATTGCATTCTCACAGAGGAGCTTGCTGTATCAAATTCCTAGTGCTCACAGCAACTAAGTTAAATTAGTTTTATCTTTGTGGCTGGTAGATTAAATTGTTTCTTTCCTGTAATGTTAAATAAATAAGGGACTTCTTTTGTGTTTTGGTGAGGTAGGAGGTTTAGATTATCTTCTTACCTTTATGACATACTGTGCCCACTTAATTTTTTGCATTGATGACATGGAAAGTGTGCTTGAAGCCAAAAATGGAGTGTGTTTGCCATGCATAGCAAGTGTGTTGACAGAGAGGTTGGTTCAGCTAATCAAGCAACCCACTTTATTTAAAGCAGTCCTAAAGTCTCCAGAGCTTAAGATCTGGGACAACTCTGCTGCTGCCATGTCAAACTCACTGGGATGAGACTGGAAAACAAGTGGAGGAGAGAGCCCTGTAGCCATGACTCTGAAACTGCCTCAATTTTCTCTTAAGAAGTATTCAAATGGGCTTTCTGCTTTAGAGGATAATTCCCCATCCGAGGGCAGGGTTTTCATTTCCAAGATGTAGTCTTTCTTTTATTTAACTGCCAGAATTTTAATTTAATCAACTTTTAATGAATAAATGCAAAAGGCTTTTGCCTACGCTACTGCTCACTGTAACTTTACCTTGTCTCAGGTGGCTGTTGGTAAGATGCTCCACCAGCCCTCCCTGGAAAACCTGAGGGAAGATTTTTAAATCTGTAATCTGGCCTGTCTCTTCCAGTGGGATGCCCAGGAGCTACCAAGGTCCTGATTTTTAAAGTGTGCATGGCTTTTCTCAGAGACTGGCAGTCTCCCAGGAGGTGCCCAAATGCATGGGGAAGTGCTGACATCCACCCTCCAGGGCACAGCCACCTTTCTGGAAGTGGTCTGTCTCTGCATTTCTCCTTCAGAGCAATGTAGGAGTGTCAGCATTGAACATTTGGTTGTACCTTGCAGGGGCTGTGCTACTAAATCCTGGGACATAAAGCACTGCACTGATTTTCTTCTTACAGGGTGGCACCATCTTCCATTCTGCCCAGCTCACTCTGGTTTAACCCCTTTTCCTACAAACAGGGGTTGTTTGATACTGGCCAGTCAGTCTGTGAGTTCCTTTCTCAAAACCTTGTAAACCCACAGGTCAACAGCCAGCCACAAGCTAAAATTAGACCCAAGCACAAAATATCCTGGTTCAAGGAAGATCAAGTCCAGCAGAGGCAGCAGACCTCCTGGCAGGACCTCACCTCATCGCTGCAGTGTTATCAAAACATGGAGCATCAAGGCAATGGGTTGCTGGCTCTGCTTTACAGGGGACCCCTTGTTTTTCTCTTGCCCTGAGCACCCTTGGGATGTGTGTGCTCTTGCCATTGCAAAGGAAGAGCTTTGCAGGGAACAGTAGACTTCAGCACACCTCTCCTGCAGCGAGTGGATGCTGCCAGTCCCTTTGGAAAGTTGTGGTGTTGGCTGTAGCAATATATCTACTGCAAACTACAGCTCTGGGCAGCCACAGATTGCAGCATCCAGCACAAATACATGGCCCAGGTACACTTTTTTCCTGGGAAACAAAGATGTGTGCGTCTTAGGACTATGACTATCGGGCTCTATCTTCGTAGGGGTGTAGCTGTGCTGATCCAGCCAAATATGTTCCCTATGGCCTTGTGGCTTTTTGGGAAGTACCAAGGGGCAGATGACACCTCCATGAGCAAACAGCACTGCCTGAGCTGGTTGGGAGTGAGATGGCACTTGGGATGCTCTCATACAGGAGATGCTGGGTGTGATTGTCATTGAATCCCCCATGGCTGAGGTGAGAATATGTCCTGAGCAGACTGTGTGGTATGGATATATCAGGATAAAAAGAGGGCAGCCCAAAATTTCAGCATGAGTGAGCTGTCAACGTATGTAATGTATTCCTCACCATGGTCTACAGCTTCCTCACATGGGGAAGAGAAGGAGCTGGCGCTGATCTCTTCTCTGTGGTGACCAGTGGACAGAATCTGAAGGAACAGCATGAAGTTTTGTAAGGGGAGATTTAGGTTGGATACCAGGAAAAGGTTCTTCACTCAGAAGTTGATTAGGCGCTGTAACAGGCTCCACAGGGAAGTAGTCACAGCACCAAGCCTGAAGGAGTTCAGGAAGCATTTGGACAACAATCTCAGGCACATGGTGTGATTACTGGGGCTGTCCTCTGCAGGGCAAGGAGATGGACTGGATAATTCTTTGTCATTGCCTTCCAATTCAGTATGTTCTACGACGCTGTGATTCTACACCAGGATATAAATTTATTCATGAAGAAAAAGCACATATTTAACATTGCACTCACCATCAGGGCCCCCATCTCCAATTAAGGCATTCCCAGGCCTTTGGGAAGATGATAAAAGCAATAAAGGAGGCAGAAAGAAATTGGGAAAAGCTCAAGGGCTGTGAAACCTTCCCCCTATTAGCTGCACTTGCATAAAACCTGACAGGCTCTTTGGTCTTTCAGAGATAACCCTGGGGTTATGCACTCAGGAGCTCAGTCTGTCTGAGCCTGCCAGCACCTCCCAGCCTCAGTGTGAGCCCCAAACCCAGGCAGCCTCCAGGGGAGAGCACAGCACAGCCCAGCAGGAACTCCAGAGGCCATGGTAAATAACTGTGGCTTATTAAAACAACCCCAGCCTGGCAGCAAAAATAAAACAGCAGGAGTGAGGCTTTGGTCTTGCAGGACTACCATGAAACCAGCTGCCAGATGTTTCCTTGAGTGTATCTGCCTGCCTCTGGAGGAAAGGATGAAGTGAGATGCTCAGTCTCAGTGCAGACACCTGGAGTTTGGTGTTACGTAGCTGCTACTGAGCCATACCAGCCCAGCAGGGCACAAACATTTTGTCCTGAGGGTACCTGAACGATAATCAAGTACCTGCCAAGGCCTGGCCCCCTCCCAGCAAGATACCAGGGAAAAACTTCTCAGAGGGGAGTCTGACCCCAGCCACACGAGAGGGACATGGGATCCTGGTGGCTCCTCTCTCCAGCTGCAGCTGAAAATCTGGTAGGGGTTTGTGCTCACTTTGTGCTCCACGGCTGCACAGGCATGGGTATAGACTCACCACACTGCAGCAGCCCTGCTCAGCAAAAATCTGCTACTTGTTTCCATCTAGAGACCTAGATATAAACTGAGAAAGTGTAGAGGCTCTTCCCAATCACTCTGCCTGACTTCAAAACATTGGCAAACAACTTACCTCAACAGTGCAGTATGGACTGGATTAAAACATGGTAATATATGGTATTTCTATGAGCATTGGTATTTGTGGCATTTATTGAAAGTTTAATGTACTGCCTAACAATTCAATACTTCAAAATCAAGTGAAAATTATCACTGAACATTATAGAATACAAGAGAATAGTAAATTCTGGAAAGAAATACCAGTCACATGGGGCCAGAGCTGCTAAAGAGCACAGTCACACGCTCACCATCTCTATGATAGCAGCAGCCTGTACAGACTTTCTGCTCCCCATGAAATGAGGGAAGGGGATGCTCCACACCAGGCAAGGAAAGGCTCCACTGGGTCCTGTACCACCTACCACAGGGGAGCCAGAAGACCCTTCTGCAGATCCCCTGTTTCACCGTCTGAATTCTACCATTGGGCCAAACAGAGGGACTTCTCCCATCAGCTCAGCACTGGGCAGAGTTAAGGTGACTTAGTCTGAAATTCCTTAATGCTTCCTTTCTGGCTTTTGGCCACACTCAGTTTCCTGCACTTCTGTGGAGGTAGCAAACCTTTCTACTTCTTCATTCAGCCGTTGTTTCACTTTGCTCTTGAAAACCACTACATGGGGAAGAGAGAATGGAAGCAAAGCAGGCCAGGAGCAGATATGTATCCTGGGATACTGTTTGCAGTTGGTTTCCCAAAAATTTGAGTTTGTGGATAGGATTGATGGCAGAAAATTTTTGGCATGTTTACATTGCATCTCCATTGGATATGAAACAGGCACTTTACTCAATTGGACTCTTTGCCAGCCTTTCAGCCTCTGATGAGCTGGGGCTCCCATGTTCCTCTTGCATTTGCAAGAAGGGAAATACGTGTTTCTGCTGCCATCCTCCAGGCCTACCTAGAGGAAAAGTCTGGGTTAGACTAAACACTGTGGTGACAGAGAGCCTAAGGAAAGGGCTGCAAAGAGGCACTTGCTTAAGGTACAGCTGCTTTTGCCTGAGGTGGGTGGATCACCAGCGACCTCCCAGGAAGTGGAGACAGCCAGGGAAAAGGAAATCTTGCAGTCCCCAGAGGGATGACAGGGATGCCACCATGCTTCTTGCTGGAGGCACCTTCTGGAAGACATTTGCTCACCATGTTGTTTGAAGCCTGGAGCTAAGACTGAACTAATCAGACATGAGCCCTGTGCATCCCAAAGAGCACCCACTACCAGTACAGGGCACTTGGCAACAATGCCCATGGAGCACACATTTTTGTTGGCTACAACTGCTTAGTGTGAGCACCACTTGCTTTTTACTCCAAGCTGAGTCCAGGCTGAGACTGAAAGGCACTAAACAACTAAAGAAAATTAGAGAGAGCTTGAATATCCTTTTTCACAAGATGAAGGGAAGAACAAGATAAGGATGAGGTTTACTTATAGGTTAAATAATAGTCTCCAATACTCACATGGCACGCAGCAGGTGGCTGCCATGTTGCATGGTGCTGGGCTTATCTAGCATGTTGCTCCTGGATGCCAGCCCTTGCCTGTCTCTTGTGGTCTCTAGCTTGCCCAAGAAAGGAGTTTGCCTTACCTTGTGCTGGGACCCATGGATCAAGATATCTCAGACAACTTATTCCCAGTTAAAGAACTCAAGAAAGCTCAGGAGCTTCTTTTGGATGATCTTTGGTCACTGTCAGACCTGGTCACTGAAATAGAAACTGGGTCACAGCCTCTGGTAAAAGCAAAACCTATCCAGCATAGGAAAGGCAAACCATGAAGGAGCCTCCAGGCACTGCTCCATGCTTTGGAGCTAAAATCTGACTTTGATCTACCCCTGAGTTTACACCTTGCTCTGATGGCAATGTCTGGACTGACTTTGGGTCTGACACTTCAGCCCAAATTCCAGATTGCCTGTGGACAGGATGATTATAAACACCACTGCACAGACCTGTGAGACACAGAAATGTAGGAAAACTATCTTTTCCCATCTCTCTGTGGTGTTACCCAAACTAGGCCAACAGAAAAGCAACTCATGATGAGAATGCTATGGCTGGTTGTATCTCCAAAACCTCACCCANGGGGTGCATGGCTGGGCAGGCAGGGCCACTCTTCATTGCTCAAAGTTCCATGGAGGGCTGCTCAAGCTCTGGGAACTGCTGGGGAAAATGACCCCCCTGCTCCTGCAGCTCTGTGTAGGGCAGGCCAAGGGCAGTCTCCACAGTGCCTTTGAGACACAGCACATGTCACTGGCCCCATGTGAGTCTCCTGGGGAGTGAAATGTGACACTGAGTGTGTGGGGCAGGTGTCATCTCCTTGCATACCAAGCCCCACTGCCCCAGCCCATGTATCCATATGAGGCATTCCCCAGCTGCCTTTATCCCTATTTCAGGACCACTTGCATTCCTGGCTCTTATCAGGCCTTTTCTAGACACGTGAGTCCTCAAGCTCAAATGCCACTAGCCCACATCTGGGCCCTTCCCTGTCCAGGCACTGAGCCAGCTGCACAGAAGTTGGGGTGCCAGTATTGACAAAAGGGCAGCTTTTGGATGATAATTTGGTTTGTTGTTTTTTTGCTTAGAGAATCACAGAAATCACAGACCCTTTTGTTGTAACTTCTCATGGTCCTGTGTATTATCAAGCAGAGACTTATTTCCCCTGCCACAGGTGCCTCACCTTTGAGTTTTATGCCAGTGGTCCTCGCCAGTGCCTTTGCTGCTTGCCCCAGCTCTCCCAGTGCAGGGTGGTTGGAGCTACCAGAGCTTCCTGGGTTCCCCAACAGAAGCATGTAGGTGGCGAAGCAACAGGATAGTTGTCACTACTTGTCTCCACAGATGATTTCAAGCTATTTGAAAACCCCAAGGGTTCACTGAAAAACTGCCAGTTCAGCTTATGGCCAAACTTACCAGAATGGTGCTGTTAATTTATTGGCTCCCTAGCAGTCTTGGTACTTCTAACATCAAATAATCTTGTTTGTGATCGTCTGACCATCAAAATCAGAGAATATGGCTTTCACCTGCTGAGTTTAACATCTAGAGGGTATTAAAAGACGTAGATGTGGTGCTTAGGGATATGGTGTAGTGCTGGATTTGCACTGCTGGCTTAAGGGTTGGAACTTGACAATCTTAAAGACCTTTTCCAACCTCAACAATTCCATGATTCTACACAGGAGCTCTCAGGTAGGGAGGAGTTTGGCTAGCTTGCTCTTTGCTCTGCATCTGTCCCTCTCTCCCCATAGAATTTGCCTTCTGTGAGGAATTCTAAGGAGAAATTCCAGTATACCTGTGACACTGAGAATTTTTTTTCTGAAACCTTAAGCTCAAATGCTGTCCATCTCTCCCCTCACCCTGGCTGCAAGAGAGCTATGGCAGATGCCTGAGGAAAATAAGTGCTGGGCAAGCCTGTAGTGATTTCTCTTCTCATTACTTTCCCAGTCAGGTTGATTTGCAGATCAAGGATTTCCTGGAAAGGTGGGAGTGTCTTTGCAGGCAACAGTGGCATATTTGATTCTATGAATATACCTGGTCCCTTTTTGAACTCACATAAGTTTTTAGTATCCTGTGACAGGAAGTGGCAGATTTTACATACACCTCCTTTACAAGTGGAAAAAATGAGTGGTCTTTTGATAGCAGCTGATGGGTTGACAGGATCCCTGATATGATCTTCATTCATGTAGAATTCACTTCATTCAGAGTGAGTAGTGAAACAAACCAGCCAAACTTACTTAAGACTGCAGTGCAGATGGCAGATGAGCATATTGTGGGGAACAGTGGTACCCAGCAGGATCCCATCTGGTCTGCAGCGGGAGCTAAGGCAGGCAGGAATCTTCAGAGATGCAAGAATCACACTGTGCACTGTGGGCAAAGATCTGTGAGCCACTTCACTTGTGCACAGCCTGCAAAGAGGCTTAATTGCTTCATGCAGAATAAGATATCTCTGTATTAGTAAGGGATGCATGTGTTTACCTTAGACTAGGATATCTTGCTGGATATTAAAAAAACTGCACTGGATATCATATTAAATGTTACATTAAATGCCACACTGATACACGAGTTCTCCATGTCTTATCTGCCTCTCATCATTCTGTATTTGCTCACTGTAGCACATACTCTAAGTTTTAAGCACTGTGGGTTTTTGCCTGCTCCTGTGATGAGAGCATTGCTCCTCTGAGATGGGTCTGTGAAGTACCACAGACTGCATCAGGGGATTCAGTAGCCATCAATGCTTTCAGGAGGCAACAGGTTCAAATGAGAAAATATAATCATACAACCATGGATGGATATGTGTGGAATGGTGCTCCGGGGGCATCTGTCCCATCCTCACTCCTTGTGTGAGGGACACTCACAGTCAGCTCAGGATGTTGGGCCAAGGCAAGGTTGGTTCCCAAGGATGGAGGTGCCACCACCTCTCTGGGCCATGTGCTGCCATCCCATTGTTCTGGAGCAGTGTTTTCCACCCGTCTCGTCAGAGGTCCCTGTGTTGCAGAAGTACCTGTTGGCTCTTGTCCTTTCACGGGGCACCTCTGAGAAGGTTTGGCTCTCCATTCAGTCTACATCTCACACAGTGGAAGATGCACCTGGGGCACTATTTGTTGTTTTTCCTCTGAGCTGAAGGAGCCCATCTCCCTTGGTATCTCCTTACACACCACATTCTCCAGTCTGGCGGCAGCTACTGGGCTGAAGCCTGTCACCATTTATCTCACACTGGAGACACACACAGGGCACAGATCCCCACATACAGCCTTGGCAGTGCCTGGCAGCAGAGAACACAGCCCTGACAGTTATTTAAGAGATTCACACTTCGGAATGACATAGAGAAAGCAATTAAACCTGGAGTGCTGTGCATATTACAACCACGATGTCTGATCATAAGACAATACCACACCCATAAGGGAGAGTGAGCTGCAAAACAAAGGAAGTCAGCTCAATGAATAGGATGTGTGCTCATGCAGATAAGAAATGCTGGGAGCCAGCAGCACTGTGGTAGGCAGTGGTCAAACCCGTAACAGACTGTGCACTGCAGCATCCATACCAGATGGGGACATTGCTGCCTTTGCAATGTTGGTATCAAGCCTCTTGCCCTCCCCGAGGCAGCTGACTCCAACCCTTTATCAAGAGATTTATTGTAATTATATTATACAGCTTAAAAATTACAGATTGCTTTGCACTTAAGTCTTCATTTGAAATTTATGCTTTATATATTCAATTGTGAATTGTATGTTGTAGTTATGTACAAGCATTTTTATTGCCTTATGATAGATAAATATGTATTTTCATATTTGGAGGTGTTAAATGGAACATATTCCCACCCTTCCATTACCCAGACTACTATGCAGCAATAAACCAGGAGTACTGATGAACTTGGCCCCCAGTCAATGTGAGAGCTGAAGTTGTGGGCAGCCAATCACACACACACTGAGCCAGTTCCATGATCAAAGCCCTTGGGTTAACCAGGGGGCACTGGTTGCTATTTATATCTGCTCTAGCTCACGTTTAAACAGAGGCTTTAAAAATCTTCAAGGCAGGTTGGGTGCCAGGGTAGCTCCATCCCACACATGGCTCCCAGGACAGGAACAGTGCAAAGCCCCAGTCGTGGTGTGGCACAGGCTGGATCAACCCTGGCTGCCAGGGAAGCCACAAGCAGCTTGTGTTAAGCTGTTAATCAAACAGTACTTGGTGATTTAATTTGATTGAGCTAATTCTGCCTTCCTCTTGGAGGACCTAAGCAAATTCCTAATTTGAGCAAACCCCACTACAGGCAAAACTCTAGAAGCTGTGGGACCAAGGGCTTTAAAGATTGTCCCGAAGCTGTCAAACAGCTCAAAACCAGCTCACATCAGCAGCAATCTCAGGTGCATTAGGCATTGTAAAGACTCCCAAGGAGAGTCCACCCAACAGAGGGAGGGGAACCAACCACATCTTGTGGGAGGCAAAGTCAGAAGACTGGACTTGAGGAATTTCAAGACTAAGCAATCAAAGAGAGCTGAGAAAGCTGGCAGGGTTTGAGGTGGGTCATTGTTCTGTGGGTCAGCCTGCTTAGATATACAGCCCATCTCCAGGATGTGACAGCAACTTCCTGCTCTTGAGGAGATCCAAAGTGCTCTGTGAGTCTCAGATGATAAGGTTACAGCAACCAGCCTCAGAAAAAAACTTTTCCGGGTTGTTGTATACTGGGAGCCTGAATATCACAGAAGACTTTGTATTCTGAAGTAACTTGTAGATGAATGGAAATATTTAGTGCAGAGTATTTGGTAGTGTCTGCAGTTTTTCAGTACTGCACTATGAGTTTTGATGGAATGGTACTGCACAAAATTGGACTAATGCAGCGGGGGTCAAAGTATTTTTGAAAAATTAGGAAAAATGGTCTGTTGTGGTATTTGGCTTTCGGGCAAAAACACCTAAGTTATCACTGCAGTTCTGGAGGTGAAAAAAATCAAAACCCAAGGTGTTTACCTGCTATGCACTGTTTCACCACTTCTGTATTTCTTTCTCTTTATTAGGAGTAGATAAGCCAGCAAATTCCATTCCCAGCCTATTTGTGGTGACTTTCAGAACCATAATATTTACTTCAACTTTGTGATTTTCCTGCAGCACCCAGCTATTGCTATTTTTTTACAGTTTTGCTGGTGCCGCTGGATTCAAATCACTATAAGCTGGTCTCCTATTTGCAAAGCCAAAGACCTTCTCTTTCACCACCTGCTGTGTCTGCACCATCTTGACTTGCTTTCCAGCACTTTAACTTCTACTCAGGAATCAGTAGCATTCAGGGAAACTTGAGGGACACCACGCAGTTTGTCTTACTTTTGGGAGGAGGTTGCATTTTCTTTACTCTGGTTTTCAGCCACAGCAGGGTCCCAGTAGCTGCTGATGAAGGGAAGCTGAGTAGATCAGTAATATGAGATGAGCAAAGACTAAAGGAGGAGGAGAGCTGAAAGAGACAGATAAATGCTCGCAGGCTCTGTGGGTTTGGGACATGAGCTATTCCCAGCTGTCAGCACTGGAACACTGCTTACCATACCATTCGATGGATTGACTCCCTCCTCCCCAACCAGAGACAGAGGCAGGCTTCCTATGAATAGCTAGCCTGCTTTCCAGATCCTGTTAGAGTTATTCCTGCCCTGGGTGTGCCTCTTGTCTGCAGGCACATTTCCTAAATTCTGCTTCATCCAATCCAAGTTTAGAAGTCCTTGCTGTGGTGCAAAGTCACTGTGCATAATCCTGTGAGTTAGAGATGAGATTAGCTGGATCTTGTAAGATAAGGGAGGGAGAGAGCTGTCTCTGAAGGGTCATAAGTACTCAGGAGATGAGGTAATGCCAAGGTACCTGCAGACATTGGAGGCATTTGTGTGCTCCAAAGTTGGGATTTCAAGTGACCTACTTAGTAGCATTTAACATGCAACTTCAGAAGTTCATGATTCCCAGAGAGGGGTAATTTTTGCTAGCACTTTCTGCAAGAAGGAAACTTCAAGATTCTGGTTAACTGAGTAAAAATCTTTGAATAACTTCTGCCCACATGGGATGAAATTAAAACTTCCAACTAAAAAGGCCAGGTTGCACTTGAAAAACATTTTCAAGAAATGCAAAGACTGATGAGTAGCTTCAGCTGACCTTCCCCAGCACCCTAAGATTTTGCCTTTACCACTGACATTGCCTTTGGCACTTGCTCAAGACACTGTTTAAAAGTCAAGCATCTTATTCCTGCTGATTGTCATATTCTCTCTATAGTGAATGCACAAAAGTCCAGAAAGCAACAGATCCCGTCTTTCATTGACACTGATCTTCAGATAAGACAAAATACTTCATGGAGAGATGGACCAGCAGAGGGCCTGGATACTTGGAAAGCCTCTGCTGAAGGGTATGAACCCCTGAAAGGAGCTTAGGATCATATTTATCATCAAGAACTACATGCACTTGTCAGTCTGGCTTTTTCTCTCCCAGCCTTCATCAGCATACAAATGGCTTTCAGGCAAAGCTGAACCTCTTGCACAAAGATAAGCCCTGTGAGTCCCCAAGCCTGGATACATACAAGTTCCCAAGACAACTGCACCACCAAATAAAGTGTGCAAACTTTGTAGGGCACTAAAGTTAAAATATAAATTGCTTCGCCATACCTTATGCATCTAGGGCACGTTCAAGTTCAGCCAGCTGGATACCTGTATGGTGTAAAAAAGGCAAGCTATCAGTGCAGCTGGGCTGATTCAGCCTGCCTGAGAGGAGCTGAGCGTCCCTCTGGATTTGCAATCACACCAGTGTGTCCACTGAAACAGCCCAAAATCCTTTTTATATTCTTGCCACTCCAGCCCCGCCCTTGCTGCCTCTCTCCTGCAGCAGCAGGTTTTAGTCCAAGCTGTGTCTTCATGCTCCTTTCTTCCTTCCTGTTTACAACCTTTTTTTTTCACACATGGTTTCTGCACAGCCAGGTATTCCTGCGTTCAAACAAACAACAGAAGGGATGGACAATCAGCATGTTTCTCTGCAACAGCTGACGCATAACAAAGAAAAGATCTTGGGAGGTCAAGCTAGACATTTCCACAGTGCATGTTCGCTAGTGGAAAGGAGGCTCTCAAGAAAAG
>VZUA01073960.1:0-22677 GCA_013401035.1 Horornis vulcanius | reverse complement strand
TCCCTGCTGTCTCTGAGAAATTAATTCTCAGCCTAATTGTCTAAGGCTTGTGATAGTTTAATAGTTTAAAAAAATGTAGCACAAAGCCTGCATGATAGTGTCTCCTTAGAAGTTTTAATGAACTTGGATGAGGATTACTTGTTTGCTTTCTCTGTGGAAGGGCACAAAAATTAGATTTTTTTTTTTTTTGTCTTCCACAAAGCTATTAGATCTGTACCTAGGAGATGGCAGGCTTCATAGTCGTTCAAATGGGAAAGGAGAAATCATCTTAACCTCCAGTAATTACAGCGGAACTTAAACACAAAGTTTCTGCATGTCATTATTCATTGTCAACGAATAAACATTCATGTTTCCGTTTCCTATTGGATATTCAATTCCTACTGAGCATAAATATCTCCTGAAGTTCTAGAGAGAACAGAATTTTTGCTACAGCAAACACCAGAAGGAGCTTTTCTGTTCTTCTCATGGCTGGCACTGTTGCTTGTCCTGTTTTGCATTCCTTCCCAGTTTAAAGAGTTTTTTCTTTGTCATTTCTGATGTGTTACAGTTTCCAGACTCTGTTCAAAATACCATTTGCACATTTAAATCCACTTCAACAACTGCTTGTAGACAGACTGAAGGAAAGTGCAACAGGAAAAACAATCCATGCTGTCATCAGAAAACCTCTCCAAAACTTTGAGAAACAGCAGAGATCTTGCTGGAAGCAAAGGTGCTCTGCTTGAAATGTAATCAGTTTTCCCCTTCAGCTTTTCTTTTTCTTTTTTCATTATATTCATTATAGTTACCTCCAATGCACCTTCAGCCATCACTAAATCTATGTGAAATTAATCCTCTTCTGATGAGTTTGTACAAAAAAAAGTGGGGAAGAAAGTATGGAAGCAGGAAGGTGGGATTTAAGCCAGTGTAGCCTATTGAATTTTTTTAGCACTGTAATTATTTTTGTCTCCTGAGTTCTCCCAGCTCCACCAATGTGTCAAGAATTTATTTGTCCTGCAATAGCTGCAGTCAGGGGTGGCAAACCATACACAGAGGTGCAGCTGAAAGAGACCTTCAAGATTTTTTGATCCAGCTCCTCAGCAACGCCACGGTCACCTCACCCCTAAACCATGTCCCCAGTGTCACATCCAGAAGGGTTTAAAAGGACTCTCAGCAGAAAGACATATAAGTGCTTGTGTCAAGATGCTGAATTGGCCTACAAACACAGGGATTAGCCTAAATGCTTCTGGTGCCACTGCTGGAAACTTGGAAGTGGGAATTGGAAAGTCACCTCTGATGATGTAAAAGTTAAAGGAATTCAGTTTGAGTAAGAGCCTAAGAGAAGCAGCTCTGCAGGTTCAGCACACGCAGGGTTTTGTAGGCAAATCAAAGCCACATATTTGTGTTGGTGACACCATCTCTAAGCTCATGTACCTCACAATCTCAAAAGTTTTGTCACAGGTGAAGTGGCAGCTACATGGATATGACTGATTCAGGGTAAGCAAAAATCTGAAAAAAATCACATAAGCTTGCCATTCAAATTAGAGTATGATATGTAGTGAGGATCTTAGAAATTGAACTGAGCAGGATATCCGTGAAATTGATGTGACCTGTCAGTCTGGTGCTTGGAGGAGAACCTCCTAAGCGGTAGAGGTTCCTCCTCTGGGAACGGGAACATCTGAGTCTTGCATGTCTGCATCACTGAAAGAGGAGCAATGTGAAGCAGCTGCTAACTGGCAAAGGGCTGAGTTTGCTTCTGCTGTCCAGCCTGGCTCCTGGTGGAAGGTCCTACCAAAGGAAGGGACCCCAGCAGGTGACACGAGGCTGGCAGCAGGAGCCTGAAGGTGTGACACCCCTGGTGTTGTCAGGTGGCTGAGTCCTGGGGTTCCTAATTTTTAGCACTTGGTAATCAAAGAGTCTTCCTTTAATCAGAGCTTTGCACCTCATCGAGCAGCTCTGAACCAAACATAAATTCTCCTTTCCTACAGTCTCATTTCTTGCATCATTGAGCTATTTGCTCTGCAGTTTATCAACTTCTGTGAACCTTTTCAATCTCTGAGCTGACTTCTCTGAACCAAGCCTGGTTTTATGGACTTCCTTTGCTTATGGGGCAGAATGTCAGCCCCTCAGTAGATGCAAGTGAAAGATTTTTTGTTCTGTACAAGATTTTTACAAGCCTCAAGTATTTTTGGGGGTCTTATTTAAGTATTTTACCCTTTATTGAGGAATTAGGCTTCAGTGCAGGAGATCATTGAGGATTCATTCCAGTGGATTTTTCCACTGTTGAGTAAAGTCATTTACATGAGAGGAGCTTTCAGGACTTTATGTCGTTGTTTGAACTTCTCATGCAAAACATGACATAAAACCTAACAAAGGGAACAGATTGTTTACGACTGTAGCTTTATTTATTATTAGCCTAACATTGATTTTGATTTATTTTGTGCAACAAAAATAACAGCTTTCTGTGCTAGAGACAATTAATTTTACGCTCTGGAAAATCTGGTGCCTTTTTGCAACATCTGAATTCATTTCACAGTAACAGATTCAAATGTCACAAAGTCAAAAGCTGCCACATAAAAGATGAAAATTATAAGTATCAAGGGCAATTTTGTCACTTATCTAAGTTAGCATTCCAGAAGACTTCTCAGCCATAAGCATTTGCTGGCTTTTTCTTTTTGCTCTTTTCTTGCTAAAAGCAGCACTCTGAATCTTCATCTATGCTACATTAAAAAGAAAAAACCTGAATTTTCATAGCCCCTCACTGCTGCCATGAAATAAATTCTACTTGTGGTGTCTACCTGAAGGGAAGACTTTTAGGAAAGGTCTTAAAAACAATTTTGTAACAGCATATTGTATTTTTCATTATATTCAACGGCTTGAATTGAAGAAAACTCTTGTCAGGAATTCCTTTAACGTTGCGTAAACTAAATCTTATACCAAACTCTTCTTGAATTTTTTTTTAATCTTCAAGCATTTAATTCTTCCCTATCTCCACATGGTCTCCATTACAACAGCAGGGCTTGAATAATGGCATATGACACATTGATTCTGATACTTCAGAAATCCTCATTGAATTTTCCAAGAAATGCTGACTGCTGTACTTTGGTCCATTTTTCAAAAATGATAAACAGTTGTCTCAGTTCTGGGTTCAACTTTGTGATCACCAGGTTTTTCTGGACAGCAGTGTTGGAACATCTCGTGCTCTTACATTGCGATTTCTCAGCACAGTGCTGGTATATTTGAAATTTTGCTGGACAGACTGTAGAGAAACCAATAAATCATCACTTGAGTGGTGGCTGTGGCTCCTTAGCTTCACACGGGGCTAAAACTGACCCCAGTTTTTCTCAGCTGGGCTGGGGGAAGACTCCTCATGCAGCAGAACTTTATCTACATGGAACAGATTTTGCCAGACACTCCTTATCCTGCAGTTGCAAAGCAGTTGCCTAGAAATGACACGAACTGGGATGATGTCATGGAACACTTCTCCTTAAAACTGGGATATTCAGCCAGAAGAACTGGCTGTGGAACTGCCTGGCTCACCTACCTGTCTTTTGAACACGTGCCTGCTGCAAAACTACATGGATTAAAGTACAGAAACTGCCTTGACTCAAATATGCAACTCGATCTGAGCACCATTCCAGGAGTGAATTACCACATCTGCTAATCTCTCCACCTCCTGCAGCAGCTCCATCCCAGGGAGCCTCTCCACAGGGCTGGGCGTTCCAGGCATGACATCACTGGAAATGGTGCCAGATTCAATTACACATGGGCAGAGGGATAACACAGCATTCAGCAGATTCTTGACATGAACACAGTCTTTGTACTTTTTGCATCTATGGATTTAAAACTACGTTTTCAACTACATTTGCAAGCAGTTGTTCTCACGTGCGAGAAATCTACCATTTAGGGATCCATGTTTACCAGAGGGAAAGACAGGAACCCAGCAGCTCCCTGGAGGAACTATTTCCTATCAGGATTGCCTTCAATCCTTAACTGTGTGTGCAAATACAGCCCCTAAAATACCTTTTTTTTTTGTTTTTAGGAGAAACCTTTATCCTTTTCATCCTGTGACATGGGGGTCTTGTTGCTTACCTGTAAGCAAGAGCATCAAGAAAGTCATTGACAAGTGTTTCACAGCAGTCTGGTTTTGTGAGGCTGCTGGGTTTTCACTCAAATTTTTGGTTGTTTGGACTTGGAGTAGCATCTTGGATTTCCAGTTACATCTTGGACCTCCCTCTTAGACTGTGCTAGGGAAGGGGAGGTCAAGAATTCTTGTGCCTGAGAAAAGACTTCCAAAATTCCAGGCATCTTCACAATGACACTCTGCTTCTACTCACTTCTAAAATGTTAAAGCACCTGGTCAGCTTCCCCTAAAAGTACCAGCCAGCAGAGAGGCACAACTGTCCACCCACTGCTCCTCACACTGCAGGATTAAGGCTGAATTGGAGCAGATGAACATTTCTAGGGAGAGGAAAGAATAGGATCCTCTTTGGGGCTTAGGCAAAGGATGGCAGGAAACACTGTGTGTTACCCTCACCTTTGTACTTGAATTGGACCTGGTGCCATGAGGCCTCAAGCTTTGTGAGAGGATGGTTAAACAACCAGAGGGAAGCGCTTGGGCATCCAGCCAGCATCAGATCCCAGCAGGAAAACCATTGGAGCTACCACATTATCCTTGACCAGTGCAGCTGATGAGAAGCTTGGGACTTTCTTTAAGGAAAAAAGAAGAATTGGTTTTGCACTGTTAATTTTCTTAGCAGCAAAGTGAAGCAAATTATGTGAGGAAGATTATGAATTATGCTGTGTCCAGCAAGTTCTGCCACTTAATAGCTCCACTGGAATGGCAGGTCAAAGGAAAATGTAGGTGCATGTTGCCTGTAATAGGTCTGTGGCCTTTACTGTCCCAAGAAACACAAACATTTAGGGAACAGCATTTACTGGTCATTTGGACAAATCCAAGTCAGCTTTTCAGAAAGGGTAAAATGTTATCCACTGACCATAAATAACAACTCTGCACAGTGAAGCTGAGCCTTCAGAGATGAGATATGTTACAGTAAGAACTGAAAAACAAGGAAAAAAAAAAAACAAACCAAAACCAGAACCAACCAAACAAGCAACCCAAAACCACCAGCAACAAAAAACCCCAAGCAAACAAAAGTAAAAAACCCCCACCTATCTCAAGATTTCATTTTCCCTGCCATGGAAGGAAAGTTTTGCCCTATAAACAACTTCTTTGGATTTCTCTAAGTGCAGTTGCCACCGTGGGATTGCAATTAGGCAAAGGAATCCAGAATACTAAAAAACTTTGGCCACAGTTTGTAAGCCTGAGTTAAAAGCAACTGATTATAGCTTTCCTCTTCTTTCCAGCCCAGAGTTAATTTAGCAATAACAAATAAGGGTGAATCTAGTGCAAGCTAAGTAACTGAAATGCTGTTCCCTTACCTCATGTTGACTTTACTTTCCTATCCAGATTCAGATTTCTAAATAAGTTTTTAAAATAAACGGGAACAGCTCAGTGGTTTGGCACTAGACATAAGGATGGTGAGGAAAGACTGCTGTAGTCCAGTGGCTGAGATATTGCCACTTTACTCTATGGCTCCTCCTTTTGTATAGAAAGGAGCACCTTTGGCAATTCCCACAGACACTGGGGAAGCAAAGCAACGGTTTCCAAACATCAGTCCAGGTGGAGTTTCTGTGTCTTTAAGGATAATCCCTACTCTGAAAGCCATGAAGAAGTAAAGAATCACAGTTGTCAGCGTGAGGGTAAGAATAGTGTGGTCTGCAAGAAATGCTAAAAGCTGGCAGGGCTCTGGTGAGCCAACAAAAAGCTTTGAATCTCCAAAGTACCCAACAGGAAAGTCTTGATGACACTTCCCAGGGCAGTGTCCAAGGTAAATCTTCACTCAGAATGGCAGATTTCTGTCTGGTTCTGTTTCCTTCTCTGCTTTAAGGTCAGCTTCAGCTTAAATGTGTAGCAGCAGATCTGGAATAGCCAAAGGTTTTTGTCTTTCTCTTAGGTGAAGCTTATTGAAGAATACAAATCCATCTAACAAGATTTGGAATACTTTTTCAGTATAGATATAAAGGAATAGGATGCTCTCAAATCTCTCTCAGTTTTTTCTCCCATTCACGCTTTAGTGACTGGACATCTCTTTGAATTTTCACCTTGCTTAAGCTGAGTTTTTAAGGGAGTAATGTGTCACTGCAGGTGGATTTTTTCTTACTTATCAAAAGCAATTTAGTTGTCATCTCCAGAATATCTTTTCTATCTCTAGAGTTAGCCTTGAATGGTATTAGAGCCTGTCACATCCTATTTATGTTCTTCCTATGGAGGGAGGGCAGTCAAAGTCAAGCAGAGTCAAGTGTGAGGTCCATGGAATGATGCTCTAAGTGGGAATTTTCAAGTGCAGCTGGGATGTCATCGAGCAGCTGCTGTTTCAGTTCTTGGAGGGCACCACAGGTGAGGATGCCACAACTACTCATGTATCTGGGTAAGAATATTCTGAGTAGGTTTTCCCTCTTTCTTAATTTATCACATTGCTGCAGTTCAGTTCTGTGTAATGTAAGTGTGCATTAACTTTGGGAGATGATCCCTCAATTTTCTTTTTTTTTTTCCTCCTCTGAAATCTCTTTGTTTGCCTCCTCCCAAAAATAAAAATTCCAGAAATTGACCCAGTGTTTTTAGTTGAGGCTTCCAGCTGCTGTAAACTTACATGGGTTATGGAACTCTATGGTAATTTCTTCTGGTTGAACATCAGCACCCTAAGTGGCAACTCTGCTTCTTAAAGCAAGTTAATGACATCACACTTCTGCTTTGTGATCTTGTTGCAAGAGCAGTCGAGTCTTGTTTTGCCTTTTTAGATGCTATTTTACTTTGTTTGCTAATGAGCAATTTGCTGTTTTATGTCTGAAGACTTTTAGCTTCCAGTTTTCTGTTCCCATTCTGTTGTGTGTTTTTTAGATTATGTGAAAGCACAGCACTCTCTCACTTCAGCTGAATATAAAACTGAATCACACTGGCTGGGAAATACGGAGTTTAATTAAAGGGAAAATATTTTGCAAGTTAAAACAAGCTTTGTGAACGCTAAAGATGTTCCAGAGTTTCACAAGCACTAAACCACATTGGATTTGACTTGCCTTTGATCCTGAAACCTTTTAAAAGATACATTAGGGATATTTTGATGTCTTTAAAGGCAGGAGGTCGGATACTACTTAGTCCATGTGGAGGAATGAAAGATGGAAGGAACAACTCCCAGAGTTGGTGCTATCTTTCTTTAGTGGAGGCATTGCCTCCTGGGTTTTAAGTCTGAAAAGTCAAGGCATGGCCCTGCCAACTTCAGTGTTGGCTGTGAGGGTGGGCAGGCCCTGGCACAGGGTGCCCAGAGCAGCTGTGGCTGCCCCTGGATCCCTGGCAGTGTCCAAAGCCAGGCTGGATGGGGCTTGGAGGAGCCTGGGATAGTGAAAGGTATCCCTGGCCATGGCAGGGGGAGTGGAATGAGATGAGCTGTAAGGCCCCTTCCAACCCAAATCATGATTCTATTCTGTGGTGATTTCACCCCTTCAGAAGTGAAGTGCTGCATCTCAGATCCCCAGGGTTTCCTGCCTCACAGTTCTGGGTGTTCCTGTAGGAAGTTCATCCAGAGCTCAGCCATTCCTGGAGCTGGCAGAACACACAATAAGCCATTTGACAGCTATACCTTGCACACCATTGAAGGAAAATGTGCATTTCTGAGGTATGCAACTGAAAACCAACTGAAAATGAAAGCTGTTGGTGCAATCCAACACCATCCCTTTACCTTTGCCTGGCAGGTGGAGGTTTCCTTTCCCGTTTAATGAGCACTTTTGCAGACTGGCCTCACCCTGCATGCAAACAATGGATCCCCTTCTAAACACAGAACATCCCTCACTGCTGCTAACAACTTCCAGGTCTGCCAAAGCCAGAGGAGCAGTGGAAGTGTGCAGGAGGAAGCTGAGGCCTACCAAGAACAATTTTAATTCCTATTTTTACAGTCCACTCCAAATATTTTAAGAGTTTGCATCAACAGCCCAGGGTGGACGCTCAGGGGGCCAAGCTAAACATCAAGGAATCTTACAGGTTTCATAATTAGAAAAAGAAGAGATAGTTTTTTTAAATTACAGTAGAAGAAATCTTTCAAGGTAACCATACATCACTAATAAGCCTTTCATGATGAAAATCAATTTGACCAGTGTTTATTATTGATTTTTATTTGATTTATACATATAGCACTCATTTTCATTCTGATCTTTGGAGTAGCATTATCCAGAAGGGTTCTGGGTTTTTTCATCCCT
Source organism: Horornis vulcanius (assembly GCA_013401035.1). Taxonomy (NCBI): domain Eukaryota; kingdom Metazoa; phylum Chordata; class Aves; order Passeriformes; family Scotocercidae; genus Horornis; species Horornis vulcanius. The sequence goes on along the minus strand of VZUA01073960.1, from coordinate 14,391 downwards.
CCCAAAGTATGCTGTAAGGATAATTCTTTAAATCACAGTCCCTTACCTAGTTTATCCCATTCCTTTCATAAATGGATCTGGCAGAACAAATTATCATTTAAAACTATGTCTGCAAAAGATGAGACCATGTTTGCAACCATTTCAGTGTTACATCAGTTGCTGATGTGTTTCAGCTGACAGCAGATTTTAAGTTTCCCTCATTTTGATGTTTTCCTCAGCTGGTAGAGGGAGCAGAGCAGGAGTGCTCAGTCAGACAGGGAAAATGAAATTAATGTGCTTCTGAAAGCCTGTATCTGACACTATCTGCAAAAGTGCCCTGCACTATTAAACTCTGACCTCTGTTTGATTGCTGTATGTGAGGGTTTGGCTTTTCTTCCTAAACAGTCATTAGAATTTTAAATTTCTACTTTCCCAACATTATTTTTGTGTCTTCTCTGTAGCTCCAATTTTTTATTAACGGTAACTACAGAGCAGGGCCTGCTTGTGGTAGTTGAAGCCAAAGGAGTTTGGGCTGACAAGCTCATCAAACCCAGGAATATTTGAGAAATATTTACTCTGGAGAATTTTCACATGATAGCCTTGCTGATTTAGGTCGGTGTATAAGGTTTATGTTCTTTGGCTTTAATTCTCCAGGCGTCTCAGCATCTTCCCACAAAATTAAATGTCCCTCCAGGGTCACAAAAGTTGTTGGATGTGCATAAGGAGGCTGACAGATCCCCTGAGCTGACCAGCGTTTCCTTAAGGAGCTTCTCCCAAGCTGAGCCCCAGCTCAGGAGGTTGCTGTGAAGGGAGGCAGGAGTTGCCTTTGTTTCTCTGGGAGGTGACTGCTGGCTCTCAGCAGCTTTGATGGTGTCAGCAGAGGCCAGGAGGTGTCCAGGCACCAGAAATCCCAGCAGGCACGAGTGGTGTTTGCACTGTCTTTCTCCCACCGCCTTGAAAAGCCAATTCCCTCCACATCAAAGGTGTCCCCATTGAGCAATTGCTGTGTGTCAGCACTCTCCAGCCCTGAGCTGTTTGCCCATCTCTGAAACGTGGAAAACACAAGATGTCATAAAAAGAAAACAGTGTCTGCTTCCAGGCTGTTGATTTAGGAGGCAAAGCATGCTCCAAAAAGCCTGAGAGTGCAATCAGATGAACTGAAGGAGGAACAGCTACATTTTCAGGTAGTGGTTGCTCTGAAAGCTTTGCCTGGATCACAGGACTTTTTTCTATCAGACCAGCAAGACAGACAGCAAAGTCACAGCTATTAACATGTCAGGAAAACATATTTTTATACCTTAAGTAGGGTAATGGAGCTGAGACACCCCCAAGTAATTTCACCTCTGCATGTGTAAGCCTTTAAATTCAGGGGGAAGTGTAGTGATGGATGAGTCCCATTTGTTCTAATCACTGTGAGAGATCCCCTTGCTTTTCTGTTTCCTGCAGTTGTGCAGCCTGTGATCTCCTTGCCATATTTTCTCCCAAATCCTCCATGATTAAGCATGTGATAGCAATGCTTCCTATCTTCCCCTGCTATCTCCAAATGTATTTTTTTTTCCTGTGTTGCTTCTTTCCAAGGGTTTAATCTGCTTACAGAGCTAACGATTAACAAAAGGTGAGGGTTTGACCAAGGAGGTTAATTTAGCTGGACTCCAATATGAGATTTGCAGTTTGCTAAGCAACTTTTTGCAAGTTGCCATCCCTCACATAGATCATCACAGAAAAGTGGACTCTAGAATTCAAAACAACATACCATGCTGGGTGTGCTGCTGTTCTTTAGTGTGATAAACAGAATACTGAGGATGTTTTGAGTGGTTGGCTAATGACAGCGAGGTCATTCACCAAACTGGAGCAATCATTTTCTAGGCTAGCAAAGGCAGACAGATGCAAGTTATTAAATGGGGCCTGTCACAGATTTGAACTCTGCACATCTACGCAGAAAAGCCAGAGAAAAGCCAGGAACACGATGAACTGACCTAAGAACACTAAAATCATGTCAGTAAATCATTTGGGTTTCCAGTTTTTAGGCTCTCAGGACCTCGAGGTTTAGAAAGCATCAAACCAAAAAGTGGAGTGCAGGATGTCTGTGTATGTAACACAGTCAAAGGAGGAAACTGAGCAAATTTTTTAACAAAAAAGATCTTAAAATCTGTTTTTCCCCTTCTTAGGTATGACTTTCCTTGTATTACTAATATTTATATCCTTAATATGTGCATATGTAGCTTTTGAATATCTAGTAAAAAATAACAAAACCATTTTATGCGGCATTCTCTGTATTTAAGTATTAAAAGACTATTATAAATTCAAGGGGGGGAAAGAGTCCAAAGACAGTGAATAATTTCAGGGATGCCATTTAGTACAACTTTAATTATGGCCTCCTGTTTCTCAAAGCAGGTTGGACTCAATGATCTTTGAGGTCTTTTCCAACCTTAATGATTTTATGATTCTAAAACCAAAAAAAATTGGATGCATTTGGTTAAAGATATGGGCCAAAATTTGTGCAGAGTAGTTTTGAGGATATGACTAAACTTATAATTAAAGTTGTGCCTTGTAAGAGCTGGAACTCCATTGCTTCCCTGAGCACAGTAAATGAATAAGGAATAAGGAAAGTGCAAGGGGTGTGGATCACAAGAGGTGGCCTGCACTGCAGGGCACACCTGAAACAGCAGCACAGCTGTGACTTTGCAGCCAATTGGAAGAGAAAAGTTTGACTCAGTGCAAAATTTGCTCCTGAATCAGCCTGGTTTAAGGGAACTGAAATCCCCAAGAGGGAGATTTGGGTTGGAGTCAGTGTGTTTGAGAAGGCAGCTGCTCTCTCCCTCATTTCCTGCCCTTCAGTGGAAAGGTGGACACAACAGGAATGCCAAAAACCAGAAACCCCTGGGTCAAGATAAAGCTCACACAGAAAAAGATTCTTCCTCCCTGCTTCAACCAAGAGGATGGGAAGATTACTTTTTTTTTTAAAAAAAAAAAAAAAGCTGTGATTCACATTGGTTTGGTAATTGAGGAAACAGATTTTGAAACCTAAATGCCATGAGTAAGAACACTGAAAAGAACTTCCAAGAAGGGTGGTTTGATTTGTGGTGCATGAACTGGTGAGAACCCCAGGAGAAATGAGACTTTCTGGAACTGGGTGTTCAGGGACTAATACAGAATTCATTCCTTAATTTGATTAGGGCATGAAACACTTAGGAATTCATTATTTGAGTGGGAGAGAAAAGTATCCTGTTTATTTAGCCTCAGTCTGACCTTCCTCATGAACTGCCATGGGGTATCCCTTTTTCCTGTATTTATACACAAGTTTTTCCATACCAGGTGTATTTGTTTTTGTTTCTGGAAAGACAGAGGAAAAAAATGAGTACTGTGACAGAGATACAAACATCTCACAAGGAAAAGGCTACAGAGAAATGGGCAACACACATTGCTACCTTTTTTTTTTTTTTTTCTGGGAACAGAACCCAAATGGCCCCAGACTTCTACGCCTCTTAGATTTCTTCGTGATAATTTAATGAAAAACATGGAGATAAGAAGGTAAATAAGCTTGGCTGTATATAGGCAGGAGTGCAAAAGCAAGGGATTTAAATGCAAATAAACTTTATGAAAGATTAGGGCAATTGTAGGGTTTAGCCTTCTTGTCCTTCATAAGTTTAAAAAAAATAATTTTAAAACCCCCAAAAACCAACAAGAAAAACAGCACCTCAGAACCTCCAACCTCTTCACTGATTAATAAGCATTGCCTATAAGTGATCAAAATGCCCCCCAGCAGTTCAGTTGTGGAGGCTCCTGGTTTCTTAATACTCAAGCAATCTTTCTAAGTTATAAACTGGACTGTGGAACGTATCCAGATCTCCTTTTGCTTGTAAGGGCCTTGTCAGAAAAGCAGAAAGCAGAACAAAGGAATTTTCATAAAATCACCTCCAAAATTTTACTTTGGACACTTGTGGCCTTTTAAAGACAATTTTTTTAAAAACAACATAAATACTAAGACCAGCAAGGCCAAAAAGTGCAACCTTTGATTAAAAAGAAAAAAAAAAAAAATTAAACTCTTTCCATGTGAACTTTAGAGTGTATTCAGCCCACAACTGTTGGATGGATTACAGCATGTCATGCAGAAATTTATCTTGATTTTAACACTCCAAGTAAACACAAAATGAAGTTTGTCCTTAGTAAAATTGTTCTAAGGGATTCATTGCCCTCAGGAGTAAAAACCAGCTGATTCTTGGTGATGTCTGGGGGTGGATTTTTTTCTATCTAATCCTTCAATAATGTTGCTTCTCCTTCCTGTCTCCTCTACAGAGACTTTTCTCCCCTGATGTTTTTATTTGAAGGTATTGAGTAGGATTCCTGTTTAGTGTATAATTACAAAAGTGAGTACAAGCATCCAGGCCCACACTATACAAATCCTTGTTAATGAGCCTTTAACTTTGTAACACATCATGAGAAAAAGAGGGGGAAGCATCAAGTAAGTCATGTTGATGTGTTTGAATGATTTCTTTGGCCAATCCTGAAGCACACAAGAGTTTCCTACAGCTCTGAAGGCCTCCTAATTTAGGTCTGGCTTGCAGTTGCAAATTAACTTACACGTAGCTCATGTTAGAGAATATTTGAACTGCTTCACATGGAGCTCAGTAGAGAAACATTCTCTGCTTTCAAAACAAATAGTGGCTGTGAGTATCCACCTGTGATTCATGGCAAAGACATCTGAGGCAAAAGAGCAACTATTTTCCAAGAGGTGAACTACAGTTAACTGGGTTCAAGTTGGAAACACTCAGAGGAGCTCCAAATGGTGTGCACTTAGTTTGAGGCTTGTTAAAGATGGATTCTGCAGGATTCCAGCAAAGGGAATTTTTTTTTTCTCTGAGGCAATGCTATTCTTTGAACATTCAGTTGGGATAATTTATTTATATTTTGGAAGTGCCCAAATGCTCCTGTTCTGTTTCAGTTGCAGTGGTGAATTTATTGCACAGGGGTGAAAATAGGGTTCATTGTCATTTGAAGTTGATGTCGCAGCTAAAACTTTTTTTGAGTGATGGGTAGCTACGGATGATCCACCCCAATCTTATTGTAATTAACCAATTAACCAGGTTTTTATATAGAATCACTGCTTGGAAGCACAGGCATCAGGGCTTGTCTGTCATCTTTAACAATCAACTGCTCCTTTATATAACTTGCTGCTGTACTAAACCTCTTTGGGAGTTAATGATGTTAAAACTGATTAGAGTCAGAGGAGGGTGTGCAGAAAGTCTGAGGGAGGAATATCTTATTATGTGCTGTGACAAGAAATGGGTGACTGTAGTTAATCAGAACTATAAAGAACTTGGACAAACACACAGAAAATGCCTCCATAAAGGAAGATGAGAGTGAAATGCTTCCATTTTACGAAGGCAAGAAGCAGTTTTCTAGATCTGCAAAGAAACTGTATTTAAGCAAAGCTGATTCCATAGTTTTGATGTGGTAGGCACGGGATGGTAATATATGACTGGAGCCTACATTAGAAAGAATTTGTACTGAAATGTTATTGTTTTCTCTTTGTTTCCATGTGGTGAAATTTATTGTCATCCCCAATTTCTTAAATTTTCTATTAGGTGTTTTTCCTAGAAGTTTCTATGAAAAGGATTAACTAACTCTGATATTTGAAATTTAGCTCACAGTATCAGCTAGCTGATACTTCATTTTCACCTCTCAAATGGTCGGTCAGAGAAGTTTTCATAATATTTAAATTTAAATAGAGACAGCTTTGGTGGGATATTAGGAAGGAATTTTTCCCTGTGAGGGTGGGGAAGCCCTTGCACAGGGTGCCCAGAGCAGCTGTGGCTGCCCCTGCATCCCTGAAGTATCCAAGGCCAGGCTGGACAGGGCTTGGAGCAGCCTGGGGCAGTGGAAGGTGTCCCTGCCCATGGCAGGGGGTGGCACTGGATAATTTTAAACCCACTTCAAACCCAGACTATTCCATGAGTCCGTGAATATTTACTCTAAAAGGTGTGATGAAAAGCAGAAAAACTGGGAATAAAAAATACCATTTTCATTTTAGTAAAACACTACTTTTAAGAAGTGAAGGAAAAGGTTTATTTCTTAGGTAATATTTCAAAAGCTTCAGTCAAAGCTGGAGGTCAGCTGAAAACATTCCTGGACACAAGCACCAGTGAAGAAGACACAAAGTTTTGTTTTTGTGTGTTATATTGTGACACAAAGTTTTGTTGAAGTTTGTAAGCTTAAGGGTAGAAGTCAGTGACTGGAGGGTTGCAATTTATAATTCCTAAAGAACCAAAGTGAGAAATTAAATATAAAAACTATTTAACTGCATGAATATTTTTGAAGGTGTACAGTCATTTTATCAGTGGATAGAAGATGGGGCTATGCTTGGCATCTCCATCATTTACTAGAAGGGCAACTTGTGTCAGAATAAGTGTCCCAGATCCTAGAAGATGGTATCTTTTTCACAAAGGCATCATATTGCACAAATAATGCTTTTATTTTACACCTCTGCCTTCTTGCTGTGGTAGTTTTTGGTAATTTATCATCTAATACATCAGGCATGAAGCTGAAAAAGCTTTTAAATCTTCCTGAAATGGTTGGTCTTTTCCCTCTGATTTTGCTTCAGATCCGCTCTCACTCTTGTGAATGGAGAAATAATTGCCAGACTCATTAAAATCTCATAAAAAGGAAAATAGTGAGTGCAGCTATTGAAAAGGGACGATCACTGTGACTTGATGTGGCAAAATAACTTCACAGAGAGCAGAGAGATTTAGGGAAATATGGTGGAAATTATTATGTAGTTCAGATGGTAAATGTACTTATAGGTACAGTGTAAGTGCTTAAATCTGCTCTTTTTCCCCCGTTCAGGAAGCATTAATTTCATTTTTTTTTCATGTCATTCAGTGCTGGGGCAGGAACAGAAGGTATCCGGGCAGAGGTTTCTGAGGCAGAGGAGGTAATTTAGGTCTGCTTGCAAGTGGCTGAGGTGGTGAATAAAGGAGCACTTTGTGACAGATCATCATTTACTGCCACATGATCTGGTCATACAGAACTTCTTGAACTGAAGTTCTGAGGAGCTCAGAAAAGAAAGGGGAGCTTGGGGGCGAGGGGAGGAAGGAAGAAAGAGTTACCAGCTCTTTATTACACCTCCAGAGTTTGATTCATGTCTACATCTTGACAAATAGGAAAGGCTGGGAGAGGGTGGTTCATTCATGGCAAACAAGGAGCTCTTAATTTCAATCCTGCTCCTTTTGAAAGCAGCATGAAAACCTGCAAACACTGGAGACTCATCACAATGCTTGGCCCATCCATTACAGACCCTGGTTTGTTCCAGAAGTGTTATCGGCTGTGCTCCTGTGCTCTCCAGCTGATGGGCATTAGAATTCCTAGATAATAGTCACCGTATTTTGGGAAAGACAGGATACATTTATTAATGCAAATCCGTAGGAAATCTCTAGAGAGTAGTTTCATCCGTGAATATCTTTTGCAATATTGTTTATTGCTTTCTTTATATGACATATAAAATTGTGTGTATCATCATTGCGCTTTTTACTGGACAGATTATTATTTAAATAACGCTTGCTGTAATTCTGATTAAGTCATGGTCTTTACTTCTGCAAGTCATCAGCGTTTCTCATCTTGCAATCCAGATTGCCATTTATTGGCATTTACTTTATCTACACCATGTCTGTACCATGTGTAACAGTTGAAATATAGCTGGGTTTAATCATATCAAGCCAATTCTAACAAATGTCAGTTAGAAATGCACATCTGATTTGAACCCTCCATCAAGACTGAACACTTCCCTTCATGTAACAACTGCACACAATTAAAATTTTGAATTTTAGGTTTTTGTATTCCCTCTCTCATATTTGTGTCTTATTTGTTTTCCTTTACATCTCTGGAAACTCTTCTTTTAAAAAATAGTTGCATTTTCTGATTGGTGCCCTTGGGTGGATTGAATTCACGATAATTCTCAGCTACAGAATGGGACTAAGTGTTTTCTATACTGGGAAGTAGTTTCTGCCATTTCCCAATGGGGTACATTTGAAATGAATTAATATTCACATTTGAAATGAATTAATATTCTTCCTCATGAAGAGAGCAGTAATAGTGTTTCCATTAATAGTATTCCCATTTTGTTGAGGGGATAGCTAGGTACAAACAGACTAATTTATTTGTAGGAAGTCACTCTGGAATCAAAGGTAAATAGGAGGAAAAATATCAGAATTTTTTTTTACCCCAGAAAACAATGTTCTAGCCACAAAGATGCTCTCTTTTTCCTCAATAATAAAGTTAAATATGCGAAGTAAAATAATGAAGTTGTTCTACAGATCAAATTCACAGTAATAACAGATGTTCAACAGTTTTTAATTTCTCTTTTTGAGTAATGTGGTCTGTGTACTGCCTGCAGCAGGATTTAATTTGTCTCGTTGCCGTTATCAGACAACTAAGCTGCTGTCAAAACAGGCAGATCAGGAATTAATGAAAACATTTCTCTGTACAGTTCTGTGATTACAATACAGGCAGCTGTATTTTAATTTCCCAGCATTTAAGTTTCACATGCACAGATCTCAGTCTTAAATTCAGATCAGATAAGAATACGGGCTAAAGCTCACCTCACATCTGAAAATCTGATCTCATTAGGAGGGAATCTACAGAGAGACCCTATAAATGCTCATTAATAATCACATTTCCCCAAACCCCTTTCACAATTGGCACTAAGGGAAACCTTTCTTCAGTGACTGGTCCCAACAGCCAGCACAGGGATACACAGCAGATCTTGAGCCCACATAGGAATACTTCAAAAACATGTTTAAGCCAGAAAGGATCAGAAAACTGCCTAAACTTTACTGTACTTGTAAAAATCTGCATAACCTTGACTGGGTTATCTTCTTATCTCTCATGGCAGGCCCATGCCCCTCAGTCTTGAGCAGTGTTCAAATCACTGAGCTGTTCTTGGGGGGTTAAAGGGATGCTAAATGTTCCTCATGGCATTTTGTTCTCGTCGTGAATTTGCAGTCTGGATTGGTTTGAACCTCACATTTAATTTAGAACCGGCCTTAAAGCCTGGTGAGCTCTGTGAGTAGCTATGGAATGTGGCTTGCTCAAAGTGTACCTTTCAATAAGCAGCTGCCAGCCTTAGGTCCTCAAAACCAGCCTTTGGGAGGTGCCTCTCCCAGCAGGAACCAGAGGCATTTTGGTTCTGCTCTTACAAAGCAGAAAGCTTTGGTTTATTCCTCCCAAGCATCTGATTGTAATAGAGTTGGTGGCTGTCAAGCTCCACAGAGATGGGCACTCAGCTATACTCAGATTAGATCTAGTTTGAAGTTTGGGGTTGGGTTTTAATTGTAACACTGCTTCTCTTCTAGTCCAAATTAGAAGTATTGGTACTGGATTCTGTAAAGCCTGTTCTGACCTGATTGGTTTTGTGGTCCTTGGAGTTCTGTGGAAGCAATCTCTCTCTTTTCTAGCCACATATTCCTTCCTGCATTATCCCTTTGATTATTCTGTGGCAAATACTTCTACTTGTACACAGGGAGATGGAATGGGAGACTAATCTGACTGAAATACAAAGTCCAGTCTACCCCCTCCTTGCCTCCTACTCAAAGAAAAAAAATAAAAATTGTGCTGGCACAACACAGATGGGCAGAATTTAGAGAGATACCTACTGTACACATCCATCTTGTCACCAGAAACCTTGTTCAATAACTCTCAGCCTGGGCCAAAGCCCATTCCAGGCTGCCCTTAATGTGGATCAGGTATTTGCTCAGTGTAAAAAACATGCAGAGATCTCTATTCTTTCTCAATTTCTCTTTATTTTCTGATAGTGTGATAATTTTCAGTGCTCCATTCATCTTTAATGCTGCCAGGATATGATTAATGGGAGGTTACACATTCATGCAAGTAATTCTTCCCAGTTATATTACTTCCAAGGAAGACAACAACAACAAAAACCAGAATTCTGTATAGTTCAACTAATGAGATATAACCACTTAATGCAGTTAAATTAATACACTGTGTTTTGAGAGACAAAGAAATATGGATGGCAATTTTGTCTTTATTGCAGTAAAGAAAGAGGTTGAAAATAACAGAAAGGTTACAGTATATGTAAGAATCAAAGATTTGTTTTACAGTGTTGAGGTTTTCTTCTCGTTGTTCATTATAAAAAACTGATGTATCATTTTGTAAGAAAGTTCTCAGCCTTGTTAAGTGTTCTCCCAGGAAGGAAATTAATTAGTAACCTGGTGCATTTAATTGTCCTGAAGGTAGGACTTTGTATTCTCTTTAAGAAACTTTCTTCCCCATTGTACACAAAAATGAAGAGTATTTTAATTGTTTCTTTATACCACACCTATACTGGAAGAAACAGCATTCAAGTCATTATTTCATTTTATTTAAAGACATCTTGAGTCCATGTGTTCATCCAGTCCCAGACAGCTGTTTAGAAATTTAACTGTCTGGCTGCTGACCAAAAGAAATGGAATGCCCTTTGTGTAACATCCTTGTAAAATCTGTAGTCGTGCACCAAAATCGATAAATCTTGAAGAGAAATGAAGAACTGAGCTCCAGGGTTGCAAGGCATCTTAAAAAACATGTCCTCTGTTTTTCACCCTTCCTCCAACCTTTAGAATTTAATATATGTGTTGGCTCCAAGTAGCTGGAATATTCTCTTTAAATCCAAAGGTCACAGTGCTGTGGCTTGATAACATACCATTCTTGATTGCTGCCTGAACAAAACAAAAAATGCTGTTTGGCATAGTCAGAGGTAGAAAACCAAAATTATAGACCACAATAAAGCCTGCCTGTAATAATCTGCAGTCTTTAAGAAGAGAGAAAACATATGCTGTGATTTCAGTGTTCTCAGCTTGGCTGGGGCACACCAAAGAGCATTTCCCTTCTTTTGCTTTTCAGTCCAGTCACTTTATTAATATTTCATTAAAAACCTGCAGCTATAAAAGCTGGAAGTTGCTCTTCAGCCTCTGCAGTTCCTCCTGTGCACCTTTAGGAGGACTTTTCCCCACCCACCCAGGAAGTGGATGAGATAATAAGGACCAAAATGTTCCGTCCTCCAGGGGCTGCAAATCTGTGTGAACATCCTGAGGAGCACATTTAGAAAATAAATTCAGTCAGATGAGCTGTTGCAATAGGAAAGGAAAACAGGACAAGGAAACAGGAAAATGCAGGGAGCTAAGGAAGTCTTCACCATTTTGTGAGCAAGGTAGAGCTCTTCTGAGATTAAAGCTAGTTTCAGAAAATTTCAGCCTAATCTCAAAAGGTTAACTCCAAGATCCTGAGGCACACACAGTCTGACTGACAGATATCCACCTCCACTTGTTAAGATAGGGGAGGTTTTACAGCAAAAAAATAATCAGGGATGGAAATGGAGAATGTTCCTTTTCCTTGTACAGCAGTCTTGGAGTGGGGAATACTGCAGGCACTGGAACTCTTCCCTGCTGGAGGTTGAAATAACCTGGAAACAATGCTTAGATACTTAAATCCCTCACTGTCTATCACTAAATGAGGCATTTGGGTTCTGGATGCCCCATCACATCCTGTCACTCAACTGTTGTTTCCTTTCACTGCAGCCCATGTGAAGCATGGAATATTTCCAGAAATAAAGTAGGCATTCCTGGTGAGGCTGGGTGAGGTGCAGAGTTGGAGATGGGAACCATGCAGGAGTTCCTGGTGGCAAGTAGTGATTTAGACCCTGCTAATTAACTCCTGGTGGTATTAAGGAATTTTTTTTTCTCCTCCCTGCAGTCAATAAAATAATGAGGATCTGGTTAAACAAGTCCTTCACAGCTGGCTTACTGTGGAGCTTAGCAGATCAAGGAGATGCATTCCAGTGCCCCAAATCCTTTCTGCATGCCCATCTGATAATCTTTAAATACTGAGCCAAAGCTCATGCATCTCTTTGGGCACCACTGAAGGGCTCTGGGCTGTGGAGGATGATTTACCCAGAGTGCCACACGAGCTCTGGTGGCTGTGTGAAACTTCAGCCAGGTTTTGGGATGCCCAGTGCAGTGATTCCAGTCCTCCATACACATGAGCAGCTCATGCATCCACTTCCTGACACATCCACTGGATTAGGACAGGCCTCACAACTCTGTGGTATTTTTTATGCTGTAGCTTTGATTCTCACACCTGTTTCAGGATCCTACCTGTCATTTACTATGAGGTGAGAGAAATGAAGTGGGAGGGATTATTTTTNTCCAACCCAAACCATTCCATGATTCTATGTAATTACCCTGGTGAACATCCCCTACGAGAAAATGGGTTTGTGTATCATTTTAACCCCAGGGCCTGCTACCCACCTTCAGTGGACTAAAATGGACAGAAATAAGAATAAGGTACTTCCTCTGCTGCCTATCTCCATGCAAAACAATTGTAAATTCTGTTTTCTGTGTTCTCCAAGCCCTGATTAAGATCAGTGAACCCAGCTTTTTTAAATTAATTGTGAACTGACGCATGAGCATATTTTATGGACAGTTTTCTATGCAGACAAACCCAAAAAGTTTTGAAAGGAACATTGAAATTGCTCTCCTGCCAACCTGTTCGGCCCTGTCCTTGTATGCAAAGCCTGGAGCAGAGGACTCCTCCCTCCCCTCTGAGAGGACAGCAGGGATGGGAAGGCATCCATCCCCCTGGAAGCTCCCAGCCATCCCAGGCTCTCCTGAAGAGAAGAGAAACATCAAGTCTGGCCCAGCAACCTGACCTGGCCCCAGGGCAAAGGAGAATTTCCCTTCCCAGTGCTTGGCAGAGTGGAGTCCAGCTCACAGGCAGGGAAAGCTTTGCTTAATAACTTTGAGACTTCCCTGGAAAAATGCCTTTTTCTGAGCTGGGAAGTGTTTGGGGGGTTTTTATAGGGCCAGAAGGTACAGGGATGAACTCATCCACCTCACTGGCCCTGTGGCTTGGGACATGTTCACTGAAGTCAGGCTTGGGAAAACAATCAGAAAACACCAACCAAGAAACACAAAATGTCACCTTTTTCTTCTTTATGAACAATGTTAAACAATGAAAAAATAATAAATAATTTCAATTTTAATAGGCTTTTTTAAAATTGCAGCGGTAGAGGTAGGAAGGAAAAACATCTTATTCTGACAGGGACTAAACACAAATGTATAAAGCACTGGCCTGCCAAAGTGTGTTTCTGCTGTCAGGACAAGACAGTGGATTTTCTCCAAAATATAACTCGGTTCTGAACAATTTGCTGCAGTTCCCCTCTGTGCTATCTAATTTATGGCTCAGCTACTTATGATGAATAGGTGGTGTTAATCTTTCGAAGGAGATTGCATCTGCTGATAGGACAGGACCTGACAAATTCCACCGGGCTGTTTGCATATTGGCAGGACTTGTAATTATTAACATTAATTCTCCAAGGAGCCAAATTCCTTATCACTGATGCTCTTCCTTTACGAGTCCCTCCCCTCCAAAAATTGAAGCTTTCAGCTTTCCAGCAACGAGCTCTGCCTTTATTGGGATTGCTCAAGCCGTGTCTTGGAAGCTCCTTCTTTGTTTTTCCTTCAATAATTTGCTAAAAGTACTACCATGTGTAACCCTAATGTAGCAAAATATTTTAGTATATACTTAAAATTAATCCTGCAAACCTAAGAAAGAAAAATGAGAATTTGCTAAATCAGCTCTTCCAAATGGAAAAGGGAAAGTACCATATCCATAGCTGAACAAAAATCATTAATGTGATTTATTTGAAATGAGAAAGCGAGGATCTGGGTTAGGGTTTTTAGTTCTCCTACTTGACTTTTCTGAAATCAGGACAAAAAACTGTTCTAATCTGATATTTTACATCTCTGTTTCTCTGCTTAAATGATTGTAAAGGAACCAGATAAAATATAGTACCCACATTATGTTCCTTTCTTGTGGTGATTTAATTTTTTTCAAAATAGAATTATTTTATTTATTTTTTATATTCCTCTCTACTTTTTTACCTGTAATATTGATTCCCTTTAACCCTTTGTTGGGAGAAATATCAGGTATTTCCTTATGACTGGGCAGACAGCAACAGTGAGAACACTTGCATTTAGTAGATTGTTTCTTGTATAATATTCACTATAGTTAAAATGAGGTTTTTTCCTACTCTGTTCTCTTGATTTCTGTGTAATTTTAGCCTTTATTGAAGCAACATTTCTGATGTGCGTTTTAATTTTAGGCACAGCCATCCCTCTCACATCAGTGGTGTTTCTTGAACAAGAAACTAATGTGGAAAACAAGACAAAAAAAATGTGCGAATGTCCTTGAAAGACTGACACCTGGCAATAGAAATATGGATCTCCAGCCATATCTCTGGTCTTGTTGTCTCCCTTTAGGTGTTTCTACCTGTGCTGAGAGAGTTTTTTGCCACAATGGGAGCTTTGTGCTGGCACAGAACAGCCCAGTTGGTGCAGTTGACTTGCTAATGGTGAGTTTTTTTTT
>VZUA01073948.1:0-28251 GCA_013401035.1 Horornis vulcanius | reverse complement strand
AAACAGCATTCTTAGAAAGAATTAAGTTCTAGTACAACAGGTGTTAAGGTTCCCCCTTCATTTAAAGTACTATTCCCTACAGTCTTTTAAGCTCTGTATATGTTACCACACTGGTATAAGAGGATATACATTTGCTTTCACATCAAATGTCAACACATTAAACTTCAGCAATGCATTGGTACCATTTGAGGCTTTTGTGATGAAAAATCAGTGACTCCAGCAATTCTTTCTCATAGACTCTGTTGTATTCAGTGTAAGAGTTCCTCAAACTCTAGCTTTTGGAATAGGTGTGGGTTTACATCTTAACTGGCTTTCACTATTGTGCTCTCACTTTCAGCCTACAGTGCCTGAGCTGGGTTTTGGAGGGCCCTGGCACATGCCCAGGCAGTGATGCTGTCTCTGCCTCTCCAGAGGACATTCCAGGGCTTAAACACACCATTTCCCAGAACTCTAAGGTTTATGGGCTGGGGGTTTGTAAGTTAACACATAACATGCACACTCTGCCCTTCACAAAGGTTTCTGTGCTTTTTCTCAGAAACTTAAATATTCTTATGGAATCAGTGTAGTAAATTTGATCAGTTCAGTGATATAACTTATGACATGAGGCTAATCACAGCATTTTTGAAGCACAGCTAAGGAGGAAACAAATGAGTGGAAATAAGATGGCATCTTGGGAGGAGGAAAGGGATGTGAGAATTTAAAGTGGAGGCAAAAGTGTACAGAGTCGTAGCTGCCCTCCTCTCAACTCAGACAAAACCCCAGAAAATATTCCCCCATTTTTTCCTTTGTATTTATCTTCAGAGTCCACAGAGCAATATAGATAGTTTCTCTTTTTTACCAGGGAGTCTTTTTACCTGCCCCAGATTTACTTCGTCTGATCTTCACATCAGCAATACTGTGGCTGATTCTCATAGTCCTGCTGCAAAGAATCCCTTCCCTTCTCCTCCCCACATTTTCATATAGTTAAAAAATTAGCTTAATCTATCAGAAATCATTAGCATTTGAAAACAAAAATAAATCTCTTTGCTTATGGGTTTATTAGTTATGCTCATCTGCAAAACAGCAGAAACATTTAGCTCCTTCTGCTTCTGCCTCTCAGTGCTATTCCACAACAACTGAAAACACAGTTTGTTTATTCTAGACTGGAAAACATAGCTCTTCATCACAAAATTACTATGAACTGAGGTATTAAATGCTACAGCAATCTGATTAAATTGTATTGTAAAAACCTCAAACTGCACAACATTTTAATAGTGGAACTAGGTTTGCCTTTTTTCTTTTTTAAAATGAACCCTGAAAATACTCAATTTCTTACTTCTGTACAGCAAAAAACCAGTACCATAGTCAAAATAAGTCCCGTCCCAAACTGATTGCAGTAAACACTTCAAAGTACAGCACACCACAGACCCTCCCTCCTGTCCCACCACCTCTGCACACTGATATTGGACTGAGGCTTTCCAGCACGTGCAAACATTCTGTTTCAAACGTGCTTCTCATCTTTCAGTGAAAACCATGCCTAGGCCAGATGCTTTGGTTGTCTTCTACATTTATTTAATTGGTTGTCATTTAACATGAAACTCATGATGTCAAAAGCAAACCTACCCCCTTTGCAATAATTTCTTTTGAGACACAAATGCCTGTGTCTCATCCTGGCTGGTCCTAGAGCAAGCAGAGACTAGAAAGAACTGTTTGTTTACTGGAATAAATTTTTGGGAGGGTGCAAATTTGCATTCACTACCATTAATTAGGTCAAGATAATTAGAATTTAACTCCATTTAAAAATAAAATAAATGTTTAGTCCAAATCCGATCTCTTTATGTGTGTGCTTGAAGAAACTGGTTAACTTCTATGGGTGCATTTCATCAGGTAGAAGGAAAGTGAAGACTTATCACTAAGAGAATTAATCCCAAATAGAGCAAACGAGCATAGCAAGAAGTGGCAGGTGCTGTATTTCTCACTTTGAGGGTGTCTATGGCTGTCTTTGCACTGTTTTGACATACTGTAACAAAGGAGCACTGGCACTCGAGGTCCCACAGAAGCAGTGAGTTTGGAAGGAGTGCTTTCAAGGAGCAAAGTTTATCAAAGCTGGAACAAATGAGTATTTCTGTCAGCAGTAATGTCAACTTATGCATCCCCCGTGCCTCTCTTAACTCCACGCTCCTACCACAGCTGGTGTGACTGCATGGTAAATGAAATCAGGGCAGAGATCCTATTTAGGATAACTCCTTAAAGACAACAACCATTGTAAAGGAAGGACTTAGAGAGAGTAGAATACAATATAAATGCTTTTTTTCCCCTAAAGATAGATCTGGGAAAGCCTTACCGTGAGGGAGGCTTCACTCTGTGCCGTGGCCGTGCAGCCGCACAGGCAGGACCCGCAGCGGGGCTGTGCCGGCTGAGGAGCAGCAGCGGCGGCGCTCGGGGAGCGCCCGGGCGTGGCAGGGACAGAGCTGGGCTCCCGTATCCCCTCGCTCTGCCTTTTCCAGCTGAACTGCAGCGCCAGAGCACCGAGCTGCCTGTCAACAGAAAGGTTTTTTTTTTTTTTTCTCCCAATTGCATAAGGAAGCAGTCAGATCTTGCTGTTCTTGTGATTTGTCTTCAGCTCAGGTGACTAAGATGTGTAAGTCAGGAAACTAATATCTTTCTTATCAATTTTCCAGTCCCTCTTCATAGGTGCTGTAAACTACACTGAAGCTATCCCTTCCCAGTTCACTATGGTGGGCTGTGAGTCCGTAACAGACCTCAGTCCATTTTATGTAGCCAATTTCAAATATTTGCTACAGAAAACTGTTACCTCATAATATTTAACACCTTGATGTAGCAGCAGTAGATTATACCATCCTACTACACAATTATTATCAGTCCAGGGGATCCTTTACTTGTTAGTCACACAGAACAGTTGTATACTGCAGCAGTGTTACTTGAATGACTCTTTCTTTAAATGCTGTATTATAGCAGAGACTTGTTTCAATTTACATTACCACTGATGGTCTCTCTTTAGTCTTTACACAGAATTCCAATTAATGTCAAAGAGGAGTAATCACACATGAAATGAATGGAGACTATATCCCTTAAAATTTAATGTGTACACGAGATATTAACTACCATTTAACATAACTTTTATACTAGAACATTAACTATAATTTGCAGAATAAGGATTTTCCGAGTTCCCTCCCCCAAAGAAAATGAGGAACTGCTGTTCATGGTAGCGTAGTCTTGCTGAGCTCAGAGATGGCACTGGAGCCTGTCGAGAAAGTGATGCAGTGAATTCCCCAAACATATTTAAAACAACTCTCACAGCATCTCACACTAAACCCACACATGGGATTGAACCTCCAAACTGAGATTAGCTGCCATGAAAGGTGATAGGATACAGTCTGAACCAACAAAATACTGCACCAGTTAATGAACGAGTTTATTGGGAATTGAGGTGGAGGATTTGCTGTCTGTAAAGAAGGAAAAAGGCCAAGCAGAATAGAAGCAAGGATATTAGTAAGCCAGTAAAATCTTCATAAAAGGTACTTTTTTTTTTTTTTTTTTTACTCTAATGGGATAAGCAGAAAAAAAAGACAACAGCATAAGGAATATATAAAAAAATAATGACAATACATCTGTAAAAGATGTGTAATTTTACTGAGCTTATGTGACATCTTTTCAGTCGATGACAAAAAAGTCAACCCAAAAATCACCATTTTCCTGGAACACACTGAACTAAGACCAAGTTTATGGTCAAAGTCCTTCAACCTCTCACCTTCATATATCTGCATCTTAGCTGCTTTGCTTTCCCTCCATTGAAGGCTTTGGCACTTTTCTTACAGACACAGTGAATGACTGTGCAAAAATCTCAGCACTCAAAAGGCATCTCCCAAGGCCATGCTCTCAACATCTCAGCTGTGTGAGCTGAATCAAAGCCTTAATGAAATGGCAAAGGTACAGAAGTGGCTGGGGATGAGATGCTGCAGATGAGATGAGGAAAAAAGCAACATTGAAAGGCAAAAATCTCTTAAAGAAATATTGATTTCTACCGGGGAGAAAGCAAACCAAACAAGAACACCTGCCACAGCCCTTATCTGGCTTGTTCTCTTATCTGCATTTGGTCTTTAAACAAAATTTGTACCTTTCTCAAGAGAACTTCTAGTACAGAATCAGTAATAGTGGGATGAAGCACAGCATCCAAGAGTTATTTTTAAATGCTTACTTGAACTCATCTATATCTAGAACGCCTTGAGCATTTCAATTTTTGCTGTGGTTTCCAAGTTAAAATTTAAAAGGATAGGCAGTAGCCTTCAAAGCCTGCATAAGTAGGGAGAAAATACATTTTGGAGAGAACTGTGCTGGTTTCTAGAATCCTTAAAAAAGGTTAAAAAAATTACCAATATTGCTTTTAGGAACTTCAGGCAGGCTGGATGTTAAATGAAATCCTGTCCTTCTAGGAGGACTCACTGGCCACTTCAGTTGTCTTAGATTCAGTTAGGACACTGACTCAGTCAAGGAGTATTGCAGCTAGGAGAAAAAAGAGAAAAGGCGGGGAGGCAGGCAGGAAGGCAGATGATTACAGGTGTAACCTAAAAGCAAAAAAAACCCATAGAAAATACTTGGAAAATAAGATGGGAAAAGAAGCATCAGGCAAACAATGGAGAAACACAAAGGAATTCCTTCAGGTCCTGGCAGTCCTGACTCAACACCAGTAAGGTGCCCTTTCCAGAGCATGTGCCCCACCTCCATCACATGGTCAGTCTGATATGAACAGCCAGTGGACCTGTGTGTATCATAAAGACAGGTTCATTATCTACACCCATGGGAAACATCTGAAGATGGATAGGGCAAGAGGAGGATTGGCATCCACAGCAACCGCAGGAAAAGGAAAAAGAGAAAGCATCAAACATATCCCCATCCATAAATTCCAGCTATGCAAGGGAGCTTTCAGTAATGTCAGGAGTACTCTTGAAGTTTACACAAATCATGCTTCTCAAAATGAAGAGAAAGAAAGTACTGTCATCGATTCCCAAATGCATTGTGGGCTGATCACATTAAATAGAAGAACACTGTGATTAATGACAGAGAAGAAATGGATAATAATGTGGGGTATTTTTCAGAAATATAAGGTTTGCCAGAGAAAAGTGTCAATCATACCATCTCACCTAGTCACAAGTGGCATTAGCCACAGTGAAAATGGATCTCTTTTTGTCAAGGAAATAATGAGCATATGACCACTGACCGAACTGAGCTGAAAGAATTTATGTTAAAATGGAAGGATGCAAACCAAGTTTCCACAGAAGAACTACACGTTCTACCAAGCAGGAACTGCAACAGGCACTGTCAGCTGACAGTAGGAGGGAGGATGGTTAGGGAAATAGATAGGCTGCAAGAGACCATGGAAGAAGAAACATCCATACTGTTACAAATGAAAACAAATCCAAATATAGTATGCAGATACAGTGAAAATGTGGCAGCAGGAGCTGATGCAGTCAAGAGTCAGCAGTCATACTCTACATAACTGGTCACATATGAAGGCAATAAAAGGAAAAAACATGAGCATCCTCCCAAAATATCCTAGAATACAAATGCATACACACAGAGAAGAGTATACTTGCAAACTCATCATGTTATTGACTGAGACTTAATGAGCTCACTCTTAATGCCTTTCCCATTTGCAACACCCAAATAAGGGCTGCCTGTGCACTCAGCATGTGGGCAGTCAGAATATCCTTTGATGACCTGAGTACTGGTAAAGATATCTATGAGTTTGTCCACCCTGTAGCTTTTGTTCTTTAAGGGTTTATTTTGATAGTCTTGCTCCTCTAGAGTGTATTCAATGGCCACATTCTATGTGAAGCAGTTGCTAGCTGTTGGCATGCCACTGATACTATATATCCTTGTAAAACCTGGCAGAAAAAGATGCAAAGAGAGGAGTCTAAAGCTTTTACTTGGCTGGAGAACACAGAGAAAAGGTACTACATGCTTTGAAAATACAGTGTCAGCATAGCCCTCACTGCCTCACATGGGTGCAGCTTTAGCAGAAATTCATCACTTGAGAGGAATGTAAGAATGCTTATTTTGTATTTAAAGAATAGGCACAGAAACATATATCTAAGTGAGAAAGGCAGCTTCTGGAGCAGCCAGTCCTGGCACTCTGCAGGCACTGTGTGCCCGTGAAATACACCTCCTGGAACAGGATCTTACTTCACCACACAGTGGGTTTCAAAATGTGGGCCCAGTTCTCTTCTGGCTGGGTGTGAGCAGCATCCTCTGAGATCAATGCCATTACATACATCTTGCAGAGCAAGGGTTGGTCTGTTTGTATGTGATTTGAGAACCCTAGCAAAAAACACGAGCAGCATATGAGAGCTCTCAGTTATCCTCTGAAGACTAGGCTGTCTGCCAAGAGAACAGCACATTAGGCAGATAAATCAATAATTTCCATCATCTATCCACCAAAGAAAGAGATTCCATTCACCTTAAAATGCATCATATGTGGATTTTACCATGCTGAAAAGGGCAAAACTTGTAGTATTCTGAACTATCATACTATAACAGGATTGGTTCCCCTTAGTGCTGCTCAGATGCAGCTACTGCCTCAAGGAATTTATATTAATTCAGTGAATCCCATCCCTTCTGTGACAGGAGTGGGATATTTTGCCATAAATTGGCTAAAGTCCATGGCTATAACTGATCAAATGAGGTGTGCCCATACATAATGTTTAACCATAAAATTTAACTAAAGAAATAAAACTTGAACACTGGCCAATAAAGTGGATGGAGAAGTGGCAGAGACAGTCTCAGCAGCAAACCTATTCTCAGCACTGAGTGTGGGACAAGCATTTTGAAATGTAAAATTACATGAGCCAGATTCCAAGCTGGCCATTTCCGTACATTTTTGGAAGGTTAAATTTAAACTAAATGCTGTTGAACATGCTATTCAAATGTCATTTACTCTTGCTGTAAGTATTTTAGAGGTCTTGCCCAGCTATGTTCTGTGCTGCATTTTGCTGCCTACTGGGTCATTTTGGCTAACACTGCATTTTTCAGCTGACTGTGCTGCACTCTCTGAAGAAAGGCAAACAATTCTTGCCTACATCTGAAAAACATTTTGATCGATACAGAAAAAGAAGCATTTTAGTTTTGTGTGCTGTTGTTTGCCTAGGCTTGGAGTTAAAATTGAAAAGGAAAAAAACAAATTCCTCCTCCAACCCTTCCTCTGACATTTCTAAGTATTTTTATGTCTAAATACTGACTTAGATCATCTGGTAATTGGGTTTGCATTCCCCAGCCTGGTCCTATGAAAACTGGAGTCTGGAAAGATCACACCTCTGTGAATGGAGAGCAGAGAGCTGATGTTCCTACCCGAAGCAGCTGTTCCTCCTTCTCCACCCTCCACCTCCTTTTCCACATTACATGCTGTATCACATCTCCATTACCTGTCTTTAAAGAACACACAGCCTTGGCAGGTAAGTCCCCTGTATGGCAGGAGAGAACAAAGGCACTGTAACTCTGTCTACAGCTCCTATTCCACTGGCTCTCTCCTTCCCAGGCTTTTGAGGGCTTTCCTTAAATACTCCACTGACAGGCCACTGGTTTTACCTCCCTAAATCTGGGGTTCCAGTGAGGCTGGGCACTTAGCATTTGTCCCTCAGGCTGTCTACTCAGACCTCCTGGCAAAATCTCAATCCCAAATCCCCACACAACACTTGGGTAACAAAGGCTGCAGCCACTCGAGGAACAAAAACAAAAGGAAAGAGACAAAGCAAGTCACAAAGTCACAATTATAGACAGGGGAATTTATGAAAGCTTGTCCCCATCTCACCCACTGTAAATTGCTGGGGTCTAATGTCCTGTGGGAAGCAGTGCAGCTACTGGAGCCAACAGCACAGCGAGTGTTTTCTCTCTGGGATATTTTGGGTCATTAAACGTTGCTAAAGACATATTTGTCCTTGGAAGGCTTAAAAGCAAACCTTTTAAAAAACTGGCATGTGGGATTCAGTGAGGTAATGAGTGATGTGAAAGAGGCAAATATTAGATTCCAAGCACTGTAGTATGACTGAAATTTCACATCACCTAGAGGATAAAATAAAATTCAGTAACTTGTTTTGAAACAGCAAAAAAGATTTCCTGATTTTATCAGTGCTGTTTGAGATCAATTTGAAACTGGAATGCAGCAGAGGATAATTTCCTAATATCACACTCTCTCTGAATGGCTCATTTGTTTACCATAAGCAAAATGAAATAGGATTTCAAATAGACTGCTTCTCCATTGACTGTACCCTGCCAAGGTCTAACACAGAGACACAGGTGAGTGATTCTCTATCCAACCCACAGCCAAAACTTCAGTTGCTGGCTTCCCCAGGAGGCTGTGCTGTCCCCTACAGCTTGTGAGCCTGAGTGGTGCTAGAGCAGGTAACAGTTGTCTGGCAAGATAACAAAGGCTTGAGTGATCAAGATGAGAGAAAGGCTAAGGAGGCAGGGAAGTATTTTCTCCTTTCTTGCTCTTGGCAAAGGATGAAAAAAGACCTCGTTCTTGTGGGCAAAATGAAATGTAGAGATAACAGAAAATGTTTGCTACAAAAATCGCCAAACAAGACATAATATTTCTCTTAGTTTCAGAGAAAATAAGACAAGTAAAAACATCTACTATCACCTGTAAATGTCTTTCTTGCAGAAAAGATGTAACTGGGGCCAGGCTTATGGAATTGCCTGTACTGCCCCATGGGAAATCCCTGCTTGGATACACTGGAGCTTTTTACCGCATCCACAATGCAGTGCAGACCTCTGGGTGAAGGACATGATTCCTTCTGGAGAAGGACACATCATGGTCTTGCATTAAACTAAACATTCCATTTATTGCAGATGGATTGTAACAGAGTCCTGATGCCATCTCTAACCTGGGCACACTGCCATGCTGCAAATTCATTCCAGTGATGTACTGAGATGGCTTTGGTCCTCTTAGTTTTAAATCTCTTTGGAGACAGTCCAGGCAGGCTTTCCCTACTTTTTGACAGCTCTTGGCTTGCTTCTTCCAGGCTCAGCAGTTAATTTCCAAATTTCCCACACTCCTGACATTGCTCNAAAAAAAAAAGCCAAGGAAGGAATCCAGGCCCTTCTGCATGCCTGAAGTCTGAACTCCAGATGGTGAACATCCACACCTTGCTTCATTTTTTCCCAGCCTCTCGGATGCCCTCAGAGGAAGACTGAGGTGTTATTACATTCCCTCCTTTGCCTCCTGCTGGCAGTGGTGCAGGGAGGGCCTTTGCTGAGCATCACATGCAGCTCCTCAAAAGCAGATTTAGAGCAGAATTCCACCCTACAACAGAAGTAATCAGAGGAAAGCCCAGAGAGCAGCTCCTAAAGACACAACATTTCCTCCTAAGGAGCAGACCTTCATGCCCTTCCTGACTGAAGTCAGCAATGTTTATCATGTTACACAAATGGACCAGAAGTTTCGTAAATCCAGACGGTTATTTCTGATGCTTTTAGAT
This sequence comes from Horornis vulcanius, assembly GCA_013401035.1. Lineage (NCBI taxonomy): Eukaryota > Metazoa > Chordata > Aves > Passeriformes > Scotocercidae > Horornis > Horornis vulcanius. Next base: position 18,778 of record VZUA01073948.1, on the reverse strand, counting down.
GCTGGTTAACAGTTCCAAATATTTTCCTGCTGTTGGTAATCATCCAGGTTCATGAATTACCCAGAAAAGATTCAATTAGCAAGAAATTAATTATGTTTTTAATTACCCATACTTCTGTGATGATATATAGCATAAGCATAGATCAAACAAAAATGCAGATGATTATACATGCAGAGTTGAAGGAAGTCTTCCCTGAAAAGTCCTTTTGCAAATCTTGACTGAAGCTAGTAAAATAAGATAGAAGATTCCCCAGTTCCCATGGGGAGAAACTTTTGCATTTAAGGTCACGTGTGGGTCTGGATTCAAACTCAGGTCTAACACAGGATGTGCACCAACTACAGTTATTCAACCACTCCATCAGCACCAGGTACAGCATATTCGACCCAAGCCATCCCTTTTTCCAGCATTTCCTGTGAGTATTTCTGAAGCCTTGAACCAGCTGACAGAATATTCTTGACATAAGGATGAAGGATGGATGCAGGCCTTTTGAACACAACACTGGGTATATTCAGAACACTCTAGTGTTGGGCATGAAGTACCTTGCAGAGGTTCAGGGCAAGGGAATGAAGAGATGCAGGACAGGAGCTAATGCATTTGGCTGAGAGAGTCCAGCTGAGATGCCAATCCTACCATAAGTTTTCTCTAGCACAGTTGTGCCAGCTTGACTGCTTGGGCTCTTTTGCTGATGCACTCTTGGCTCAGTGTTTCCAGCAGCTTTGAGACTCTCCCACCACCTTAGTGGGCCAGGAACTCCATCTCCTGGCCCTTGAGGAAGAGGATACCTCCCATGGTGTTTTATGGACTATTTTAGTGGAGGTGGTTAAAAATATAGATATATTTTCCTGGATAGCATTCAGTGATGAAGCAGTGTAAAACAACATGGGAAGCACCAGATGAGGTTTGAACCAGCACCAGATTTGCCACTGAGCACAGCTATGAAGTTGCCAGACTGGTAACAAAGGTAGCTGCCTGCTCCATTTCAGAAATCAATGACACATTGTCATCCTCTGCAGGATAAACTGAGAACTCTGAACTAAGGTCTTGACAGGTAAAGTGCCTTTGATTTTGCCTTTAATTCAGCAAGCACACAACATTACTGGAGTCTCTGTATTAATAATAAATACATCCTGAAGCTCATGTCAGTGGCAGAGTTTCAGTTCCAACCTGAGAACAGCATAGCTCTGCAAACAGCACGCCTGCAAAAAGCACGCCTGCAAAAAGCAAGACACTAGTCACAGTGTAGCCAAACACAGGAAACCTGACAGCTATTTAATAGCACTTGGAAATAAAATGATAGTAATAATATTCATAATTAGATTTATAAGCTCCTTTCTTATTTTCAGCATTATTTTTTCAGTCAAAGAAAGCCAGTTCATTTATTTCCTTCAGTTTTCTTCCCAATAAAAGGTCTGAAACAAAGCCAGTCATGAAGAACTGGTTTGGACCCCAGAGCTCTCTAGGGCAGGAACTTTTGGATATATTTAAGTGCAATATATATCCTGTGATTGCTCCAAATGACCAGCAGACCATGTTCTGCTTGCCCACATTGCCTCCTGCAGAGGCCAATTACGTGTCCTTCCCTGAAGCCCAAGCTCAGGTCTGTGACCCTGGGCTCAGGGTTGGGATGTGCAGCGGGAGCGAGCCCCGGCAAACAGCACCAGTGTGTGGGTTTGCACAGTGGGAGCACAGAACAGCACGAGACTCAGCTGCCAGCAGGAGGAATTACCACGAAAAACAGAACAATGAGCAAAATGTGATGTGGAAATCATCTCACACCTTAAATGCCAGTCTGAGGGTTAATGGTACCGTCCTGCAAGACGGGGGAAGAAGCTCATCTTTCCCTTTGATAAAGGCAGTTCAATTTCTGTATTTTAAAAAGAAACAAAATTATCTTTCATTAACAGCCTAAGTTAAAGATTGATAAATATTGTGGCATCTTTCAGGCCAGATCCATTTATTTAAATCAATCTTTTGAAAATGAAAAATTGACATACAGGTTTTAACTGGTATACACAACAGCAGCTGCCATGGTATACACAACAGCCATAGCCATGAATAAGATGTTTTCCATCGTGCAATTATTGTGACTTGGTTAGCTCTTTATATCCACTCAGAGCAAACTGAATTGGACCAAATAGATTTGAAACTATATGTGATAGCCCAAGATGAACCTTTTTATTTTTCAATGTAAGCTTGAACTGCAAGACCTTTGAATTGGTGTTCTCAGAGGAAAGCTTAAGAACTGTGTTTGAACGCTGTTAAAAACATACACTGGACTTTTATATAAAAATAATGCATTTGAATCTGTATTTAACAAATTACTGGGTAACAGTTACATTGAATTCCGTCTTTTGGCCCAAGTAACATTAATTTAAGCTCCATCTCTTATCTCAGTTGCAGAGCAATTCTTCATTTACTGTACTGTATTTAGACTGAGGGATCATTAACTCCATTGATGGTGAGAACCTGTAGATTTTTTCTACTTTACAGTTTCTCATAATTGAACACTGAAAATAATTGAATATTATTTTCTCAGAGCTTGGAATGATTATGAATCTGAGTGGTGCCAAACCACCACAGTCTTCGTTGACTTCAGCAAGAGTTGCAGCTGGTCTGCAAATCATGGCCTTTTAGTGCATGTTTGTGGCAGGGCAGTATAAGATGTGAGGAGAGGGCTGGTCATGTGGTGTTATGCTGAATTTGAAATCATGAAAATATTTTGTTGGAAATCTCAGAAAATAGTTTGATCTCTCTTCCACATCTTTGAACCTACCTATCTTCTGATAAGGACTGCAAATTACTCTAGTAAGAGGCAAACATACAAGTATGTTGCATGTTGCCACAGAGGAGTCTCTAAATATTGTAATACTAAATAGATCAATAAAGGCAATGTCAGTAGACTAAGATGAAAGTTGAACATGGTATTAAGATTCCTGAGATTAGTTTGTTTATGTCCTTATTTTGCTTCAGTATTTTCATTGCTATTCAGTTCTGCAAGTATTCAGTGTCACCTCACCCTTTTCTCAACACCTTCAGTCATATAAATTGAGGTATTGATTTCTTCAAATAACCCAGTGGTCTAGGTGAATTACTGGCAGACTATGCTACATTTTTCTTGTTCTGGTTATCAGCACCCATTTAATCAAACATTTAAAATGCTTAACAGAACATAAGAATGGTTACCAATCTTCTTTAAAAGACCTAAAAGCACAATCTCCAGCAACAATGCATAGGTGTTTCATAACCAGCTGGATGGTAGAGGCCTTGGTAAAGACAGCACCGTATGAATATTTTAGAATTATTTAAAGCCTAATATATAGCAATAGCCTAACAGAAAAGTGCCATAAAATCAGAAACCACTAGAGCTTAAATTACAATGGGAGGTGATGCAGAGTCTAACCTAGATCAGCTCAATAATACCTTATAATACCTTGCAAAGAGTGCACGTCTGTGACAGTGGCACAACCATCAAGGGTGCAATCTCTCTCTCTCTATTAGGACATACCATTAAGACCTCAGCAAGAAATTTTGGATTGATCTCACATACTACAGCTAGACCTGTAGAAAGGAATGCCATCGATGTTCTCATTCATACCCCAAAGATAAAGATACAAGCAGTTCAATTACCTCTACAAAATGCTAACCCAATAATGACTACAGAATTATGTCCTCCTCCAGCACAAATGTGAAAGATTTGTTACATGTAACCTGACCCCAGGAGCCTCTGAGTACATCTTCATCACAATTAGCTCGGGAGCAGCCCTAAGAGCACACAGGCACTCGTGAGTCCTAGCACTAAATCCATGGAGCACTGATAGAGTTACAGTTATCTGATTGTCTCTGGCACAGATCTGCAGCATCAGTGCTTATATTCAAGTGAAACCTATCCCTGTGCATAAGTTAATATGCAATAACGAGTTCAGCTATTTTTTGGTACCTTAAATACACCGCAATTAAAAAGAGGATCATTTCACAATGAGCCCATCGTTTTTTCCCCCAAATTCAGCTATCTTATTTTTTCTAATAGATATCACAAAAGTTTTCCATTAGTAGATTGTAAAGTACTTTATTTACACTAAATTACATCAAGTACGTAAAAAAGACCTGTCACATTTAATCCCAGCCAGCAACTCAGTACCAGACACTCGCTCACTCCCTCCCAGGATGGGGAGGAAAAACAAAAAACAAGGTACTACTTAGCAACAACCAAAACATCACTGTGTTGTCAATATTAGTTTCATACTAAATCCAAAACGCAGCACTGTACCAGATACTAGGAAGAAAATTAACTCTATCCTAGCTGAAAACAGGACTACATCAAACACTTCACAGTATTTCTGTCATCTCAGTAACTGGTATTTATTCAAGACAATGATTTTTCTAACTGCACCCAGTCAAACGATGATTTAGATAGTTATTGTCTCTAAACTGAATACCTTTCAAAAGATGCAGAGTACTTAAAAACTTATAGAAGGAGTGGCTTTGAATTGTGGTGGGAAATCTGATGCAGTCTCCTGATTAAAAGTTACATGAAAATAACAACTGCAAGAATGCAGTTGACAATTCCTGCATCCAGAAGTGAACATCAACTGAATTTACTTAAAAGTTATATTCAAGGCGAGTATGTGCAAAATACAGAGGGTGTCCAATTTGATGGAACAAATAGCTAATATTTTTTTCCACTTTTCACTAACGGAGAAGACAGATGACATTTTAATGGTGTAATCAAGACCTTGATTTCCACTGTGACAGAACATGTCATGAGATCCAAATGGATATGATGGATAGGAGCACTTACATTGCATTGTATGTTTCTGCTTGAAGTATCATATTGAGTTTTTTTCTTTTTTTTGTTTTTTTTCTCTGCTGACAACTGTCCTTTCAATTCTTCAACTTTTTAATAAAGCAGTAAAGGCTGTGATGGAAGTGTGTGAAGGTTGAAAAAGTGCTCAAATGTCAGTGTAATTACCATTTTCATGTTGGTCTTAAAAGTTAGTTTTGCCAGCAGAGAATATACAGGAGTTTAACTGTTTACATGAAGAATTTAGAACTAATTGTTTTGTGCTAAGAATCACGACTAAAAACTGAATCACTTTGACATATTTCTAACAGAATTAATATTTGATCCCTTTTACTGTCATCAGAGAGGTTTCCAGGATTGTGTTCTCAGATTTGTAATTTCAGAGGTCCTTATGCAGCAATGTCTGCATTAGCATATGCTTACATTTCTTCTTACACATTTACCCTATGTTTTAGGGGTTTTGTTTTTGGTAAAGCATCATTAAAGCACCCTAGACCATTTCTTCTCCTTACTAGAACATTTACCCTTGGCATATTTGGAAGGAAGATATTCTATATATACAGCCTTGTCCTATATCCTTGATGAACTCGTGTCTCAAAATTAGGAGAAGGGAAAATTTGGATGCATAATGAACATGTGGTGGGGCTCTCAGTTCTAACTGTTTAGCCAAGCAATTATAAAATTACAAAAGTTCAAAAGGCACACAAGGAAGTGTCATAATCAGAAATGTAAATGAATCACAATACTTGTAAGAAGCTAATTAACAGCCTAATAAATCCCTGTAGCAATGGATTAATTCCATTAGAACTCTGAAAAAGGAGAAGCAATTTTTTCATTTACATGGAAAAAATGCTTTCAAGGATACCTTGTGGGTCAGACCAGTGCTCAAGTTTAGAACATTATCTGACACCCTCCACCAGAGATACAAATTGCAACTTAAAAATAATTTTGAGTGTTACTGAAGGATAAGCTGGTGGAAGAAGGCTCCTTCAGGAAAAAAGTAAAAATGCTACCTCTCATTTTCAGAAGTCTACATCTTTTTCATATATATGTAGTCAGCCCTAACTATGCTTTTTAGCAAGCCACACAAGGATATCCTGCAGACTCAGGGCCATCTTTTCAAACCCAATTTTAAAATCAGATCTGCCTGGTATCAAGTCAAACACTGTCTGCAAAGACCTAACTTTAAAAGCCAGGTGGGGTTTCCCTGTGGATGGCAGCAGTACCTGCTGGTCATGCTGGCTCTGGGAATAAGTCTGGCCTCTGTCAACTCAACTAGAATACAACACGCAATTTTATCATAGCTTAGCTGCCAATATCATATTATGCAAAACTGCTGCAATTTGAAAGTAATCAATACCTGCAATTCCATTATTCATAGAAATTACTTTAAATACAATGTGCTTAATGGAAGAGTGACAGGCTAGTAAATGTCTCTTAAGAGACAAAGAAAAGAAAAGGATGGCATAATCCAACGTCCCTTTTTGTAAGTTTTAGATGCTGTAAATGTGGTAAAAGATGGGGTAAAAACATTTGTTTTGGTCTGCATTCCTCCAGATCCACTCATCATCCTGGTCACCCTACAGAGTCTTCAAGGAATGGTAGAAGTTTTTGGATGATCAGCCTCTCAGCTGTATTTGCTCAAGTGGCTATTAATGATGCTCTGTCACCTCAACAACTTATTCCAATACAGTTTATCGGTGATATTCGCAGTTTCTTCAGCTGGTTGTTTTCACACCAACCATTTTGTAATCATATAAAAATCATTCTGTGAGTCAAATTTATAAAACATAATTCTTTCTTCAACTTCAAAATTAAGCTTTTAAGTTTAATTATTCATTTTAATTACTATCTTCATTGAACAACAATTATGAGGTTGATGCTTTTTTGTAAAAATTTTATATTAATATTTTGCGTGTAGAAACACTGCGGCAGTTAAATACCACAAAAAGTCTAAATTACTTTCTTCTTTCATAATATAAGAAGGGAAACCCCTTAAAAATAGAAATAGAAACAGAGCTTTTATCAAATCTTAACAGTTTTGTAAAGGTACTTATGTCAATGGGGCAGGGAAGAGGGAGTGATTTTCACACTTACATGTAACTGCTTTTGAAATTGAAGGTGTCAGCTGGTATTTCTACAAAACTAAATACAACTTCTGAATCAGGAAACAGATTAGACAAAGATTTATGGTGCTTTAGTCTATTATTTGCACTAGAATAAATCTGAAGCTTTCCAGTAAGCAGCCAAGGTTCAGAGACAAATGGCTGGAAATGGAGGACAAACACATCAGGATAACAACATTAATTAGGGCTTCAATCCTTCATTAGCAGTGACACATTTTAAGTTCTTCTCTTGAAGTGCCTTAAAATTAAGAGTTCCAGTGGGCATCTTATCAAGAACTAGGTGGCCATGAGCTGCAATGTCAGTGATGAGCCGACTTGCAGGTCACAGTTTTAAGTGTTGCCGAGATTATTGCTGATCTGCTGATGGAAGCTTTGTTCCCGGGGTTAAGTGATGAAGAACAGCCTCAGGACAGGGCTTGGGCAGAGCCACCAGCACTGGTGGGAAGCAGAGGGAAACAGGGACATCCTTCACAGGCAGCATCCTTGAAACCTGCAGTTACCTGACCTGCTGTGGTTGCACTGTTCCCATTCCAGAGCCTGTTCAGAGCTGTAATTACAGTCCAATGCCAGGGTCTCCACAGCTGACCCTGCCCTACTGGGTCTGATTGGTTGGATTTTGATTAACATAGTACTTAAGGTTTCAGTTTATTTAGATCTCAAGATATACTACTGTCCCCTCCAAGGCACTTCTCTTCCTCTGTCAAAGACTGTTTCCTACTATAGCTGATTTTAAAGCAGGATTTCAACTCAGCGGGGGCAGAGGGCACCATAAGGTGCAATACGAAAACAAAGACTTGGAAAGCTTTTGTCAGCCTAAAATACTGCCTGGTATTTTGGTAAATAATTACAATGATAATAATAATAATAGCTGTACTGACAGCTGAGGTTTGCCATTGAAAACCTACAATTTTAAACAACTGTGACTCCTCAATTATGACAGCTACCAGCCTGTATACCTCTACATTTACTCCCTTGAGTTTGTGTTTCTCTTTGTCTGTAAAAACAGTGGAGCCTATTTGCTCTTTGGGTAATTCTCCTGATTTAAACATCCTTATGCCCTCTGACCACAGCGCATAGAAGCAGGGTTGACTGCTTAGTCTGTGACCATGGTCTCAGTGTGCTCAGTTCTGATTAAATTTAGTAACTGCAAAGCCATTAAGGTATCTGAATCTCATCAGTTATAATTAGAAAAAAACTGTCACAGTAACAAAGCAACATGAAAATGTGCTGTTCCTTTAGAGAAGGCAACTGCAGAAGAGCCACCTAGAAGATATAGCATTTTACATAGCTAATAAATCTGATTATGGGTCATTCTGTGTATGCAGGATGACTTGAGTTTAGATAAACTAGGTCTGAAATTTCCTTTCTGTAACAAGTCCCACTTTCAGAAAATATTTCCAAGCAGAACTGCAAGAAGAATGGGACATTTTGAGCCCCTGAAAACATTGTAACACTATTTCAATTTTTTTAAATAATACATTTCAGCACTCCTGAAACCTTGATGATATACTGTCATGACCAGAAACAGGCTACTCTGAATCAGCTTTAAATTTAAGGCGTGTTTTTTATAGCAAAGTACTACTTTCAGGGAATAGTAATTTGCTAGAATGTCGTTCCCTGGTTCTGTTCTTTTTGACGAACTAAGGACTCGTGTCCAAATATGCATCCCACTGGAAGTACTGTTAATAATTGATTACAGCTCACTAGCCAAACAAAATCAGTCAGAAATACTGTTTTGAAAAAAGCTTTTAAAGCCCTGTTATTCTAAAATATTTTTTAAGAAAAAAGAAGTGTAATTTTTTAAAATATCTGGACTGATAATCTACACAGCTCATATATTTACCAGGAGAACTCGCCACTCTAAATGTCATGTTTTTGAAAAGTGTTTGTGCATTTATATACAATGAAACACCTTTTTATCCCATGATAAACTTGATTACTTATGGATGAGTAATGGCACAGAACATTTTCAGATGGAAACAGAAGTCTGTGATGGACAGAGAGGTAGCTCTCCATAGCCTTCACTTTACTGGGTGAGTGGGAGTACTGGTTACAGCTATGGAGATACAAAAATAGAGCTTAATATTTATTTCAAGCTAGTTTTAAAATTTACTGGTTTTTTTTTTTTTTTCCTAATGACTTTTTGACATCTTTGCACATTCAGAGATTTAAAAGATGGAAAACCAAGTGAATCAGTGTTATCCCACAAGAAGCAATCCTATTCTACTCTTAGCTATTCCTTCCCATTTATCCTCCACAGAAACAGATTTTTTTGGCCCAAGAAAAAAATAAATAAAGGAAACATTAAAATTACAACTTCATTTTCAACAGTACAAGATCAAGACCTTGCCCAGAACAGTAATGCTGTGGCAGGGGCCAGTTTTTGGCAGTGACTACCCCAGCCCTGCCTCCTAGCTCGGCACAGCACACGGGCTCCTGGCAGGGCAGCTGCTCCCTGTGCCAGCCAAGGTGTTCATCTGCCTGAGCCAAGAGCACTTCCAAACCTTCCCAGCGCCTGGTAAGACAAGCGTTAAAATGAAAGTATGTAAAGCTCAGGTCTTAATTCCAGACCCGGCATTCACCTGCCAATTATATATTGCATTAAGCATCCCTGAAGAAAAAAATCCATAAGAGATTGCCTGTAATAAAAGGGACTGTCCAAGCTGCACACCAGAAACACAAGCTTGCATAGGGTTGTGACTCTGCTCATCATGATGTGCCCTGGTGTCCCAGTTACCTTCTTACCTTGGCTGAGGGCTGGTAGAAAATCTGTTTTTTCCCTTATATATGGAGGTATACTCTGTCAGCATAGTGGGTTTTACTAACCCATTATGCAGTACAAAGGTTTCCCAGGCAACACGTGCAATACAGGCTTCAGTATCCAAGTTACTTGTGTTGACAAACCACATACCATCTGCCATTACTACAGCTGCTGCCTCTACCACTTTGAGGCTTTCAAACTTTCATAAGAGTTACAGTCACCACCTATCATTTAACAGGGGGAGAAACTAAGGCAGCTGGTGATGGATCTATACTGGTGCATGGCTATTGCACATGCTACCACACCATGCTGTCTCCTTCTGGGGTCTTTTGTTTATCAATGGAAAATGTAAAAGTGATTCAGAAAAGGTTAATCAACTACATTTCATACTTACAGCTTAAAAAAAGAATCAACACATAAGTAAAAAGCAAAAGCATTAATATAAAAGCATTCAAAAAGAAAAGCCATACTTGTTCACAGCTTCTTGCCATTTCTTAAGCAGAAGAAAGGAAATAAACAACTTTATTTTAAACTAGACTTCTTTATGGCATCTCTACTATAGAAATAAATAAGGAAATAGAGCCTGCAATCTGACATGCAAATCAGAGTTCAGCAAGGAGACAGATCTTCTAATTCTGTAGCAAGCACAGTAAAACCTGCAAGCAGTACACAGCATGTGCTCATCACTCACGTGGGCTTCTCTTCCTTGCTAAATCAGCACTAGACACAAGGAGGACAAGGCACAACATGACCATGAGCTGTGGCTCTAGCTCAGGCACCAACGTTCCTGGCAGGTGTCTGGCTCTGCCCCAGCCCTTCTGCACAGATCTTCCTCCCCAGCAGAGTGGTACCTTCTCACTGGCTGTCTCAGAAAAGGACAGTGAGGTCCATACACCTCAGGAGATACAGAAATTACTCCTTCCCCCCTACTCCTAGTTTGGAGTTGTCCTAGTTGTACAGCAAGATTGATTTTATCCATTTAGGTGAGTGCAAACAGTAAAAAACAGAAGCTTTTATAAAGGACAAAAACAAAGCTAATTTAAACCTTTTCTTAACAGCAATCCTAAAGGACCCAGGACAGGAAAATGAATGGAAGAAGATGCAGTTTAGGTTACCAAAAGCACTGGCAGACAGCTGCTTAATCCCAGAATTGTCATGTCAATTTAAACCCTTTCCCTGGCAGGGATTCAATTCTTTTCATCTCTCCTGGGAGCTTGAAAAGGTCAGAGAGAGAACATTACCCTTGTGCACAGGCAGGCTTGATTGCCTTTCTAGAAAGGCATCTCTGCTTGAGGCTTTGGCTGGCAGCTCAGGGATGGAAAGAGCCAGGTACCCCAACGGGAATGGATGCTGCTCAGCTGCTGCTGTCCCCACACACCACAGCAGCAGCTGTAATCCTCACTGGGCCTCAGCATCTGCCAGGCACCCACGGGACCCTCTGGAGCCACCTTGGCTGACAAGGCCACACATAATTCTGAGTGTTTTTGATTGCACTCAGTGCACATCCCTGTGTAATGCGGTCTGAAGTGGGTTTCACCCTGCTGATACCACAGAGATGCTTTCCCTGATGTGGCAAAAGGAGTTTTGCTCTTGGATCTTGTGGGTTTTTTGGTCTCCCTGTTTCTGTATCTAGTGAAAGAGGCCTATCTCCACCTGGAAAATTAGAGAGCAACAGAAGACATACCTGATTCACAGCTGCATTCATTCACCAACTCCTACAAAGTGCACAAATACCCCACACCTTTCCTAGATCAAATGTACTGCAGAGCAGGACTACCACCATGCAACAAAAGCACACTCAGGCACAGCAGAAAAAAACCCTCTCTTCTGCATGTAATGGGGATATGTGCCTTTACAAACTCAAGGCCTTATTATTAAAGTTTCTTCTATATAAAAATGGAGCCACGGGAATGGAACAACTCCAGCTGGGATGAAAAACAAGAGACATCTGCTCAGCAGCAGGGACTTTGGCAGGCTCCTCATGGAGGGCTCCTTTCTCCTCACCAATCTCTTGATGCCCAGCTCAGTTTTTTGTCCAGCCCTCCACAAGGACAGGGATAGGGACCGTGTCTGCCAATAGAACACCCTTCAGACCATGGAAATTGCAGCTCAATACAAGAAGGCTTAGCTCATTCCCAGCCATTTTTTCATGTGCAGGAAAACATGCACACATACATGAGTCTGTATTCACCAAAAGAACTTGTACCATTACCCAGGGGAAAAAAAAAAAAAAAAATCTGCAAGGTTGCTGAACTGCTTATCTCTGAGGGACCAGAGAATGGAGGACAAATCAACATGCACTGAAGTTGGGCTGGAGCCCACAGGGAGGTGCTGAGGAGAGGCTGAGCCAGTCCCTGGGAATGGTACACACAGGTGTCCTGCATTCCTCCCTCTCCTGACCTCAGAAGGACAACAGGAAATCTTATTCTCAAAACTAACACAGCACAGAGCAGTCAATAAGAAATGCAGGAGAGCCCAGACCCTTCCTCAGTTCATTTTACTGAAGGCATTGGCTGTGTACTCCTCCTTCCTCTGATTTTTCCAGAGAGCGTTTTTCTCCTTGTCATTTGCAACATCTTCTAGGATCTGCCAAGACTACCAAAAATCTTCTCTAAGCACTCAGTAAAGGTTTCTGCCACGCACCCACGAGAATGCCAAAACCAGCCTTGGCTCATCTCCATGCAATCAGAGTGCAGAGCCTCCTCTCCTGAGCTGCCACAATCATTGAAAGGACATTTGATCCCTAAACCACTTTCCTGTCATGACTTCCAGTCAGTTTAATAAATTTTCATAGTCAATTAAAAAAATTCAGAAAGAGGATATTGCCTTTTTTTCCCCATCAGCTGTGTCATATACTTTTGAGTTTTGAGGAAGTTTAAGCAAGAATTAGGAATGAATCTACCCTTGTTTTAATCTGAAAGGCTTAAAAAGTTTATTTAGTAACTTTTATTTATAAGTAACTTTCTGTGACAAACGTTCATGATTTCATAATTTTAAAAGCATTTTGTTTCCTACTACTTTCTAATAATTCAAAGTATCCCTAAATACCTGGTTATCAGCTATATTATTCCTTACGCTGACTCCACATATACGGGATCACCAAAACCAGAGCTAAACAATTGAGGTTTCTGCCAGAAAACCATGCACAACCACAAATAGTGCTAAAAGTGAACTTTTATACTAGGGGATTTTAGAGGTGATACACTTTGATCTGCTACAGTCTTTCAAGTAATTGTGAATATTTTTCTTCATTCTTTTTCTCCCAGCTATTCCTACTCCATGAAAAGCACAATACAATAATATAAGAAGAGATACTGTAAAAGTATAAATCCTTTTCTTTTCTCTCCTAAACTGCCAACTCTAGTTGCTGTATAAAATTGTGATAAGTTGTATCTTAGTCTGCATATTAGCACAGGCTGATCAAAAGCAAACTTTGTAAGACGTGTCATTGTAAGCATGTACATTTTACGAAAGTTTAGACTTTGAACTGAAGGAATAAAAATTAGATCCGCATACTCATCTTGATGTTTGGCCATACTTTGAACAAAGACAATGAGGGAAAACCTACATTTAAATAGTTGCTTTGTTGTGCTTGATATTGAAATTCTGTGGACTTCCAAAAAAGAAATATCAAAGCCCGAGAAGCAGCAAACAGAAAAATCAAGCACCAAACTGCAAAATGACTGTAGAGAATACACTGCAGGAACTGTCTGTAAATTTTCACTGATGGAGGAAAAAACCCACAGTGGAAAACATAACTAAACAATCTCATTTATTGTTTTCAGAGAGATTTATTTTCAACTAGACTCCTTGGGACCATCCTAAAATTACTTCTCAAAGCCTAAAAGCTCTAGAGTTTCTGCAGGAAGGCTTGGAAAGCACATTTGGTTGACAAATAAACAAAAGAATCTCTTTGAGCATCTTTATAATACGTGACTCACAACTGCTAGCTGACCAGGCTACATGCCAAGTCTGTGTCTTGAAATAACTCATTTATTGGTGAAATTTTGTCCTGAATTTATCTAGATCTCTTTTAATAAAACATACCAAAATAACACCTTTGGCTGCAACTGTGCTCCATGTGTGGAGCCTAGTAAAGTGACTTGTTTTTATTTTGAAATCATGGCTATGGTCATTCCTAGACCCAAAACTCCATAATCTTTGAGGACTATCCCAAGAAAGCTAGTTGAGAATTTACAAATTTATTTTCTGCACAAGACTGTAAGAAAATTATTTGAATGTATTTAAGTATCCAAGAGTGAACTGAGCTTGTGAGGCTCTGATTTCTGTACATTCAAAGATCTAAACACAAGATAGTGATACAAGTCCCTATTCAAATGTGCATTTATAGCTCTCTGCTAAACACAATGAAGAGCTCCCAGGAGACAGCATTTATATTTATGTGTGGGTGTACTCCAGCTCTGCATTTCATTCTCAAAGCAGCACTTAGCAATATTTATCCAGTCATTCCAGTCTTTTGTAACACATATAGTTTTACTTCTAGATACAATATCAACTTCGGAGTATCAATACCACTATCCTTTCTGAAAAAACAAAGTTTGCATTATCAGATTCAAGTATATCAAAACAAATTCCTGCCACATTGTTTCAGATTTTTATGGAATAGTGATACACATATGATACTTGCTGACAGGGTTTCAGCTCTCTCCTAGGAAATGACTGGAAATTCACGGTGTCTGCAGATGCAGCATCTGCAGCCCGTCTCAGCCAGCCCCCGTGCAGTGCAGCAGTGAGTGGCCATGCCTCTGCCCAGGCCACAATCCTGCACCCTTTACCAGGGGCTGGCAGTGGGGTAATCCCTGTATTTCAGACATGTGGCAGTAGAATTCAATTTACCTTGAGTCCAGTCCTGATAGCATCTAATTAATAAAACCTTGTATTTCCTCCCCACATGATGCAAGCAATTCAAGTAACCAAGGCTGCAGCTCTAACCCCAAAATGAGAAAGTGTGGTGCACAGTAAGACATCCTGAGAGCAGCAACTATTTAAGGGCACTTATTCCTATCCCTCTTTCTCAATGAAGAGCACATCTGTTTTCTTGCTTTAGCTCAGATGGGGAGAGAAGATTTGAATTGAACCTAGTTGTAGACCCTGCTGGCTCATGTTTGTTTCACATAGCAGCGTCCAGGTACACAAACTGGATAAGAAACCCGGACGATATCCTCCAACAGTGCATCCACAGTGCTCCCAACAGCACCAGAGATTTACCTCACTGGACAAGTTCAGACAAGTTCAAATAAAATTGTGAAAAATGCATAACAAGGATGTCAGGACTTCATCAGCAACTGTTCTGCTCTGCAGACCTGCACTGCTGACTGATATCCATGCCTGACCAGCATGGTCTCAAACCACAGGGGTGTTTTGGTACTGAATGTTTGCCAGGCAGAGTTTGTGTTTCTTATCGCACAAACCACCAAGACTAATCCCATTGTGTGACAGACGGTTGTTGCATCTTCTGTTCAGCATCATATGAGTTTCTTGGACAAAGTCCATCATTAGATGTTGGCTAGTGCACATGCTTATTTTCAAAGGAGCTTTTAATCCACTTATGTTTAAAAGATTTATTGGTTTAATTATTGGTTTATTTTCTGGTTTATTCCTACCCTTTGATGTTACTGGTTATTACAAAGCTCCTATAAGGGGCTGTTAATTACTCATGCCATTCAGAGATCTATCAAACTGTGATTTAAAGCAGCACATACATTGCTTGATGAAGGGGAAATCAAATTCTTTTTCACTCGTTAAAGAAAACAGAACATTTTGCAAAATGTTTTCATAATGGTGACATAAAAAATATGTCTGCATTGGGACTGTCTGAAGGAACATAAAGCCAAGGAAAGAAAAGAGGTGAATTTTCAGAGTGCCACAATCTCATGGCTATGGAGAAATATCTGGAAAAAACATCACAGGATACTTTAGCAGGGGAGCCCCACAGAGACTGAGGTCTCTGGTGTGCTGAGAGAGCAACACTCAAGGAGCTTTCAAAGGAACTTCATATTCTCACTGCAAGAAGGCAGAGAATGGTGTTAAACCTCCACCCTCAGCAGGAGAATTAGCATTGCACATGGTGTGGAGTTACATCTCTTTCTTAGGAAAGATGGCAGGTAACAAGGTTTGCTCCTCAGGCGTTGCACACTGGAAAAATGCATTGTCTGTGCCAAGGAGAAGAATTAAAAAGCTTGTTGTGCATCTATTTGCATCACTTTGCAATGCTGAATAGTGCTTGCTAACATACTACTTTTCTGTTGAGAGAAAATCAATAGTCTACAATGATTTTCAAACCTCTATAGGATCTGCTATGACCATATGCAAAAATTTGGAAATGTTGATTTTTATTTTCTTCTAGACAGATGAGAAGTAGACAGCAGATATAAGCATTTCCAGATTTAAAATAGTAGTTCAAAATCTTCCTATGAGTTTAGTAAAAAGGCATTAGATCTCAGTGGAAGGCCTGATAAAAAGATTTTTTTTTCATGGTAATGAAATGCAGACTGACACTGAAAAGTTGAGAGCCAAGTGACAAATGAAAGAGGTCAAATTTTATGAAGCTGAGTAAATGTGAAAGACTGAAAACAGTAGGTGTTGCTCTCTAAAGCAGGCTTTTAATATTTAGAAACCAAAATGCAAACTTAAGTTTAGTCCAGATATTAACAATAAAAAGCATTAAAATGATCAGGCCATCAAATTACAATTCCAAATCTATTCCAAGTGCCTTCATGAATCCACTTGCAAATACAGCCTGTAGCTTTTGGCAGTTAAACACCATATGGAGGCCAACTCTAAGAAAAGCCTCTCATATTCCTTAAAACAGTACAAAAGAAAGATTGTGCACCTGTATACAACCAGATTATCTGAGTGAGTGCTGGAAAAGTTGCTAAGAACTTAGAAGAAAATTTTTCAGGGTACATCCTATTCCTGCAACTCCCTCTCACATCTCTCTGGCACAAGCCCCCCTCAAAGGATTGAACTAAGAGCAGTTCTGCTAGGTGTCCACATTACTTTAGATTTCATAAGGTAAAGCCAGTGTTTCACAAATTCTCACCTTAAGTGCTGGCCAGAATGATTAATGAAGCACCTGGTGTGGCTACGTAACAGAAACTTTATCAGCTTTGCCTCTGGATGGCTGGAAATGTAGCTTACCTAGACTGAATATAACTCCAATGGCTCAGAATATACTGAACCACCTGTGCAGGTGTGCAGGACTGAGTTTCATTCAAATCAGGTGAATCCTACAGTCATTGTATCATTGAGTCAGCATTTAACCTTTCCTACTGCTGGTGTGTTGACCACTGGATCTTAAAATTATATGACAATGCAAGATGAAGAAGTACTTAAATCATTTGCAGTGTATTCCTCAAAAAGCTTCTTTCCCAGTGGACACTATTAGCTCTGACACTGTATCTGACCCAGAGCTGCACCCTTCCCATTTGACGTGGTGTCAGTGTGCTGACAGTAGGCAGCAGCATTCAGCACCCCTTTGTATGGGCTACAGGGATGAAGCTCTGCTTCTGTTTCAGCTGATGTGCAGGGAGCAGGCTCCAGAGCTATCAGCCTGTTGGGCATCAAGTCCTAAATGTCAGCCAATACAAACCTAATTCAGAAACGGCCAAGGTATTGCCTCTCACATCCAAACATTGTTTATGGCCATTAGATATGCCTGCTCTTCACTTTGATGGAAACCAAACTGCACCCACTGTTATGCAGAGTCTGCAGGTCATGCTTCACTGTGGGAAAAGCATGCAATCTGTATTTTTAAAGTTTCACAGTATTATTTCTTTCTGGGCTACAAAACCCATGTAGATTTTCACATGATCTTATTTTTTTTTTTGCGTGCCAGGAAAGACCCAACTCTCCTGTGGCCTAAAGCAATGTCTCTGTCTTTCCCTGTCAGTGCTGTGACTGTGACATATGGTGGCTATATAAAACGACCCCAGAAAACACCTCTCCATGCTGTCTTGCTTGCTTTTGATGTAAATTGTTAAATAAGTTAGTTTACTTTAGGTCATTCTGACCTTGGAAGTCAGGGGCTTTGTACAAATGCAGTCACTCTTCCTTCTTGATACAAAGCTACTGGTTTGATTGTCATGCCTTGATCTTATTTCCCACTTTACATTGGTGTTTTGTCTCTGGATCAGTGTATTCACTTAGTCTGAACCACGTGGAAAAAAAATTTGAACATATTTTTATAATAAAGAATGAACATTAAAACTGAGTGTAGCTTGGGTGGATTACATGGGCAGAAAGGGTTGTTAGGAAGTTGTTCGGAAAAGATTGCATATTTCAGGGATTCACATTTCTGGCTGATTTAAGTACAAATGGAAAAAATGTATATCCTAAAACAGATTATTCTAAGCTTTTTTAAAAGTCTATTTAAATACTAATTTTCTATAATGGCCTGCTCAAATGTGAATACATATATTCTTTAATAGTTAATAAAAATATTATTTCATGTCATTCTCCTAATTTTTGGACTTGAAGTCACTTCAATGAGAACAAATACATTTTGGAGATGTGAGGTTTTAAAGCAGAGAATGACTTAAATATCATAGTATTTTTATGTTGATACATGTATTACATGCATTCTGCACCTACACAAAACCATATTTGTCTCTGTAAGTAAATACCTGTGTTTGTGCATCTGTAAGAAATACATTAGACTCCAAAATAGGTAAAGATTTTAAATATAGAAATAAGGCCAAAAGTTTAAAACAGATTAAAACAGATCTGATTAAAACAGTTTCAGAACTCTTCCCTAATTGAACACCAGTTAGGAGGAATTTACTTATAACAATGTCAGGGCTGAATCAACAAACATCATTAACTACAAATAATTTCCAAATCTGTTCCATTTTCCCAGACCCAGTACATTCTTTCAACGGAACTGAGTGATTTTCCCTGATCACAATGGATTAACATAAGCATAGGTTTAGACTACATCATTTAACAAACAGTTTATTAAAGATGTATCTCCTGTTCTGCCATGGCAATGAAAGCCATTACCAACCGCCTGTGTTAATTTTGCAACAAATCACAGTGGAGATCTGTTCCACCCAGTAATCTCACAGGGCT
>VZUA01073945.1:13157-27497 GCA_013401035.1 Horornis vulcanius | reverse complement strand
GATCCTGTGGAGGGACTAAAGCTCTGTAAATCCACACACCAGCTTGTCTTACAACGATTTTTTAATGTACCTGTATCCTCATTCTGCAGTTACATTTTTGGACTGGATCTGTCACTGAGCGTGAAGTGATGAATTGCTGCCCAAAACTTGCAGTCAGTTTATTTACATGTGCAAAAAGTTTCTTTTTGGAATAGTTCTGCTCAGGGAACTGATGCAACTCAGCAAAAGGACTGTCTTGCACATAGAAACAGCTCTGAGCTGAGGGTGGGGGGAAAAGAAGTAACGTTGTGAGGGTGGATTTAATCAATACAGTTTTACTTCTGTGCATAAAGAAGGTTTAAAACTGCATTCGGCATCTCCAACTGGACTCTGCAAACCAATGAATCCCTCTGAAAAAAGAGCCTTAATTCCTCTGCCTGTTCCCCATTTGAGGAACAGGAATAATTCTCAGCTTGCAGAAGTTTAATGAGTATGAATTTGTCAATATTTATGCCTACAAAGAAAATAAAATATGCTGGCATTATTTNTCTGGAAACTAGTATTTTTTGAAATGTTTGTATTAATTCAAACACAGCAATACAAAACCATGTGAAAGAATAACAAAAAATATGAGTGGAAGTAATGCATCCTTTGCTAATGCTAAACTTGGATTTTTTCATCATATTATTCCTCAATAAATCAGCATCCATGTACACAAGCTCTTTAGTTGTTATTATCAAGTTGAGCTATAAGGTGTTTATCAGAAGGGTTTCCCACCATGACAACATACTTATGTAAGTTTTTATATTTCAAGAATAAAATTCCCTATGCAAATAAGGGAAACAGTGATACTTTTATAGACATATCCACCTCACAATCTTTCACAAACTCAGGCTGTAATTCAGCCAGCTAGAGTCATGTGTGCTACCTAGAAATCCTAACAATATTTGCCTCCCAACCACTTCCAAATGCCTTATACTACAATAGTACGATTCTTACCCTGCCAATTCTTGGTTTTGCCCAAACAAGGAAGCATTAATATTTTCCAATGATCTAGGGGCCCAAGTTCAGTTTTTTAGAAATATGTAAGTTTGACAATCCCTAAACTGATTTTCTTGGCAGAGTTATGCTTTGCAATTTTTCATTTCAGTCTGTTACTTTTGAGTATTTGATAATGTAGCCTACTAAATTCAGGGTCATTTTGCTTCTTGTATGAAATTCAGCACTTCCCTACATAAATGTTTTTTAAGCGGAAATGTAACCAGAACCGGGGAGAGCTGAAGTGCTGAAATTCCCTCTCGCAGCTAATAGCCAAGAAACTGCTACAATCCTCCAATTTTGTAACTGCAAGAATTGCATTTCATCACATAAAGGTGGTTGGTAAGTTCCTCTTTCATACCTCGTGGCAATGTGAAGTTAATTCCATATTACAGGAACCTGGGAGGTTGTCAAGGGGGTCTCTACAGTGCCAATTTCTTTATGAAATTTCCCCTGCTATGATGGATCCTGCTCCTGGTCACCTAAAGGCCTTTGACACTTGCAAAGATCTTGCACATCCCTTAGATGACAAAAAGCATAGAAATTAAATGCTGTTTGATTAAGGCCCTGATCTGGGAAAATTAAATTTGGCCTTCAATTATTGCAGTGCCTTATGGCTGTTGCTCCATCCTCTTGTCATGCACAGTCACCAGAAAGGGCCCAAGGTACCCTTCCAAAGGTCTCCCTGTACAGCTGGGACAATTTAGGATTATCAAAAATCCTTCTTGGTCTACTCCCTCCTCTTTCAAATCAATAAACAGGGCATTGTAATTTCACACTCCTTATATCAATCTGCTTTTTCTGGAGCTCTGCTCTGACCAGACCCTCTCCTGTCACTGACGTGGAGCAGTTTTCACGTATAGCAGCGGCTGCTCACTTTGGAGTCTCACCTGGGTGTACAGAGACTCTGCTAAGGCAGATCTGATTAAGGCTGACAGGCTCAGTATGGGAAGGAAAACGTCCCTGCTCATCACAGCAGCTCTTAGAGTGGCACTCTGCCAGCCTGGCATCTCAATCATTTCGTTTATCAGCAGTTTTTCAGTTTATCATGTGGTAATTTGTTCCTATTCCTCACTTGCCCAGTTTTATCTCATGTGTGAAGCCC
Source organism: Horornis vulcanius (assembly GCA_013401035.1). Classification (NCBI taxonomy): domain Eukaryota; kingdom Metazoa; phylum Chordata; class Aves; order Passeriformes; family Scotocercidae; genus Horornis; species Horornis vulcanius. The sequence continues at coordinate 25,375 of VZUA01073945.1, read as the reverse complement.
TGTGAGCAGGCAGGATGGTGAGTTGTACTCTCCAAAACAGAGAGCAAGTGCCTGGAGGACAGTGAGCCCTGCTGGAGCTGGGCCATGGCTCCCTTTGAAAAGCATCTGTAAAACGTCTGAGTCTCCAGAGGCTGGGGTTCAGACCTCCCTGTGCTGTTTCCCTGCTGGATCTTGGGGTGTAATGGAACCCAAAACTAAGTTTTCCCAAATGCCGTGCAGTCATTTCCTGTTGCAAACCCACAATGGGTCAGTTCAGCAGTCAGTGTTTTCCTGGGATCACTGTGTCCCATTCCCCAAAAGCTGAACCCCAGAGAGCAGTGAGTGCTGACAACATCAGGAAGCTCCATGGGAAGCCCTGTGCTATGAAGACTGCTCTCTGGAAATAGTTCTTCATTTTGGTGGCCTTTCTTTTGTAAGAGTACACATAATTACCCATTTGTAACTTCTCTCAAATCCATTAATACAATGTTTAATAAAAATTCCTTCTTTTCTATTTGTCTAATACATCTAGATATAAACATCAGGGTCATCAGCTTGTAAAAAAAAGCTGAGATTCCTCCTTCAGAAAAGTGTAGCACTTTATCCTCCATTAATCCTAGACCTTGCTCAGTTAATGATTTGTACCATTGAAGTAATTGTAGCTGTGTAGCATTTGATAAGTTATCACAAACTTTATTACTGTATTTTGTTCTAGACCTAAGTGTTTTTTTCCATGAGATTCAGTCTGAATTGTAGCCCTTCTATACCAAGAAATAGAACAAGTCAAGTATTGAATCAGCTGCATGTCTTTATTTCCTGCATGTTACATCTTTAACATTATTAATATATACAAAATTGGCAAGATCAAATATTGCTCATGTTCAAATGTCTTTGTTTCTTGTCATGGGTCAGATTTTCCAGCCAGAAAGAAAAAATCCTTCACTCACAGGATAAGCTTTCAGTTCATTTTCCCACAGCACTGGAGATCTTTTTCATTGCACTTGTTTTCATGTAGCCCTTTTCCAAGGCAGGGAAGCGAAGTCTTTGCAGGCAGAGCGGGTTTTGACAAAAGCCCCCTTTATTATTTCCAACTTCACAACCAAACTGAATTTCTTTTCCAGAAGTTGTCAATCACATTCTCCCTCAGCAAATCGACACAACATGACCCTGCCCANATAGGGAGCATATCACATTAATCTCTTCTCTGTTATTTGACTGTTTTCCACTAACCTTTCCTTCTGCCAAATTTAATTAAATCAGCTGCTTTTGTGGCTCTAACCTGTTCCTTCTCTGTTTGGACATTCCCTTCAATTCATAAGGCACATATGATATGCAGCCAGCAGGGACTTAGCCAAGCCGTTTTCTTAAAATAATTCTCAGCAGTGAATAACAAATGACACCAAATGAGTTTATTTTATCCAGACCATAAGGAGTCAACACAGTACAGATGCCCCAGACTTGTGTTGTGCTCCTGACTGCCAGTAATTTTAAAATCCAGGATCTTAGTGTTGTTCATACCACTTGTATACATATAGGATTAGACAAAATGGTTTGAATATTTTACATTGATTTTTTTTTAGTTGCTTCACTGACAGTTTTTTTAAAATCCTCATGTTCCTCAGAATAAAAAGGTCTGGCTACATCAGTGGTGTCATGAGTGTGGAATTTCAAGCTTATCTGCAAAAATGAGACCAAGTATAAATAATGAGCAATATTATGAATATTTATTCACCTACACTGATCCTCCTGATGATCTTTTTCAAGCTTCCAGCCTGACAGAGCTTAAAGAAGGCAGTTTTACCTGAATTGTGAAAGGTTTTTCTTCCTCTTTCTAATCAAGCGTGATGTACCAGAAAACAAATCAGGCTGATAAAAACAGAAGTCAGACTTACAAGAAAAACAGCTGTAGCAGCTAAATGGCTTAAAGCAGAGAAAGTAGGAAAACAGCATGTGGGGCTAATGATGGGTGGTTTTCAGGTTTCAGAATACATTAAGGCATTCTCCCTGTTTATTAAATTGCTCTGGCAGCATTTGACAGCAAAGGTTTTGTGGATTATAAGACTGCTATGGACATAACTAGGATATTTTTTTATCCTAAAGCCTGGCCTTTGGGTAATCACCAAGAAGTTCCATGCTGCAGGAGGAATTTGCTTTGCACAAGTCCAAAGAAGGTTGTTTTTTACTTAAAAAAAAAATGTTTCTGAGATTGTTGTTTACTTTCTCTTCTCTGCCTTGAGATTTTGAGTTTTTTCTGTCTCAGCACTCACTCTTTTTGTCAGTAAGTGGCAGAAAACACCTGGAAGCAGCATCAATTTACTGCTGGCATATTTACCACAGGGCACCTCTCTGCAGCACCGGGAGCTGTGTGACCACCCAGACTTTGAACTATTGCTCATCTCTCCCTGCCCAAGAAAAGCCAAATGTAATTTCATGGTTCTACATAAATTGCCTCAGCCAAAAGTTAGAAGGCTTATTATTCCTCAGGTCTCCTTTTAAGTGCTCTTTGTGAGATGACCTGGAATCTCTGGGGCATAAAGGCTGGAAAGTGTTGCTGGGAGTTCCTGTTCCTGGGAGATGCAGATGGACACCAGCTCTGTCCTGTGCAGAGGGAAGGGGTTGGAGATGGGAGCTCTGCAGCCTCCCTCATCCCAGTGGCCAAGTGCTCCAGACAACAAATGGATTTCTCTTCTCACTGTATCACTGTTAGATCAGAGTTTTAATTTCATTTTGAAGTGTTATTTTCAATTTCTTTGATGCACAGAAAAATTAAATGACATGCTAAAGGTCACTTGGGAAGGGTTTGGGAAAATGCTAAAGAAATCCAGATCTTCCAAGCTGCAGCCTGCAGCCTTAATCCCAACCCTCCTCTGTTCTGGCACAGTGGCTGTAGTCAGAATCAAAATACATTATCCAAGATATTCATCACATCTCTTTTTTTTTTAAGTACTGAAAGTACTCCCTGTAGCTGCTCTTTAACTGCACTATAAGCATCACTGATAATGNCATGACTGTCAGAAGCAGGTAATTCAGTTTCCTTTCTCCTCTGCTTTCTTGTGGATTGACATCTAATCTGGAGCTTGGATCACTGAAAAGAGAGAATGCCCATTTCTAGTGATTCTGTGATTCTAATGTTGGTATCAATGAGAGAACCGTATGAGAAGCTCATTAACTGACAGTCTTTCTAAACAGAAAAGTTGATACTATCCAAGGACAGAGCTACTATAACAATGGTGTTCCTGACAATAATTTTGATAATAATTCTGATAATGGTTTTGATGTCAGCTCATAGCACCTGAGTCACTTCATTCAAGTTTGGAGAAATGCCTGTGCTCAGATATCAGATAAGAAATGTTGTGGCCTCTGTTGCCCACCATCTGCAAGTCAAAGTGTAGAACAAGTATTGGGTTAATAACAAACCCCACTGTGCTGTTAACCTTGGACACAGCACACTTCTGAACATTCTGCTGCCACCAGTGGTGGCCAGCTGGGGTCAGAGCCTTGCAAACCCTCTGCAAGGTGTGTTTGGGTCACTTCACTGTTTTGGTGGATGTATTTTCCTGTATGCCGCTTTCTTTGGGCAGAAGTTGCTACACTGAAATTCCACATTTTTCACTGCAGCTTGGGTGTTTTTTCAAAACCTTGATAGCCCAGGCTCAGTGTCTAATCTCTTAGGGGTTAAACTCCAAAAAAGAGAAAGAAGTATCTATCTCAGATAAATGTGGTGGCAGCATTTTGTACTCGAAGCACCTCTGTTCCAGTTTCATGCAGCCCTTCCTGTGCACAGTATTGCTGGCACCAGACATTGTTCAGAGAATCATTAAAATGATCCATCAGGATCCCCAGCTTGTCTCGCCATTTCCAGTTATTTGTCTGCTATGGGTTGGTTTTGTTTCTTTTTTTCCTTTTTTTCTTTTTTTTTTTTTTTTTTCCTGGTTTTGTCTCAGGGCTGTTCAGTGGTTGGAGTTTTATTTCTGAGCTTCCCTGTGTATCCCTGACAACTGGCAGATCGCTCTCGAGCTGAGCTGCTCAGTCAATAGCCCTGCTCCTGGAGCTGTTCAACAGCGCCCTGGCACCCTCCATGAGATGAGCAATTCTGTTTGCTTCACAGACCTTCTGTCTGGGAGGCTCCAGGGAGACGTGGCCAGGATGCTGGAAGGCTTTTTGGGATGCCTGCTGGGATCTGCTCTGTACCCAGTGCAGGAACGGTTTCCACTTCACCACTTCCCCTGCCTGAATGACACAAGAAAAGGCAGCCGTGGGCAGCAGCCACTGAACTGTTTGGTCTCACGCTACTAAAAGGCCAAACAGAGTAGACTCCTGAAAGGCTTTCTGGCATTCTTTGATGTTGTAACCTCTGTGTGATAAAAAGATCACATTCACTTCCTTTCAGGTAACTTTTAAAGCACTTCCTCCTGCTTTCATAGGAAAGCTCAGCTTGCTAGTGCTGGGTGTTGTACCCACCACCAGAGGCTGTTTTGCTTTCAGAAGCTGCCACACAAAAGAGGAAAGAGCTGCTAAAAGCTGGAGCAGGTCCCATTTACACTTATGTGAGAGATTCAACACCCGCCCTGGGAGAAGCTGGAAAAGTTAATGGTGTTCCAAATGGGTCAAAAGGTGTAAATTGTAACACATTAATACACTATCATAAAGTGCAGTACCTTAAGAGAGAATAAGATGAGTTGTACAAGGTGTGAGGTCCCCTGGGTTATGGGTCTTAGGCGCTGAGAGGGAAAGTGTTAAGAAGAATTTTAATTGCTGGTTGTTAATCAGACTGCCAGGAGAAAGCTATCAAAGGTGGATATCAGTACAACTCCAGTGCCAAGTGAAAATCCTGGGCTTGGCTATGGACCTTCATTTGTATCAGACAAAATGGTTTTTGAAGGGCAGTGGAGCAGCTCCTCCAGACTGGAGGTGTGGGTGATGGGACTGAGGCTCAGAGGAGTTTATTGGTGTTTGGGTGGTGGCAGGATTGGTCAGAGGGTCACAGGAGTACACAGGGTCTGAGCAGCACATCGCAGGCCAGGGTGTCACATCAATACCTTTGCAGCCTGGTGAGCACAGGGCTGTTCCCAGCAGAGTGCCTTGTTGGACAGAGCCAGAGCAGCACCACCCCTGCCTGGGGCTCTGCCATCACAGGCAGCTCATAAAATCAAACGCACCAGGGCCTTGTGAAAGGGGAACGCTTGCCATGCTGGAGGAAAAGCCAATATAGCCCCAGCCAAATGGAGAAAACAACTCTGGCTGTTTGTTTCACTGTCTGTGGCTGTGCAGCACTGAGCAAGTGGCCCGGTTTGTTTTAAAAACAGCGTTCCCTCCCTTGTTTTATGCCTGTCTTAGCAGAAACATGAACACCTCAGGTAGGAGCTGGTCCTGTATAGCGAGGCTGTGATGGAGAAAAACTACATCTTTTTAGTCAGGCAGCAGCCTGTGCATTGGGATTTACAGCCCAGGGTTTGATGTCTGCAGGGGACTCTGCAGCCACGGTGTGATGCTGTGTTGTCTGTGAGAAATGAAAAAGTCAAGGTTTATCAAAGCTTCTGCTCAACTCTGGCACAGGGGTGAGGCTCACTCAGCACCACCATGGCTGGGGGAGCTGCAGATGTACTGGGTTCTCTGGGTGTTCTGTGAAAGCTGCCACCTTCCCAGAGCTTCCAGAAGAGGGCTTTCTGCTGGAAATTTGCTTTTATTTAACCAAGACTAAGTAGGGAGTATTAAGAGATAGATGCTTTAAAAGCTTTTCCTGTGAGCCTTGTGTAAATGGTGGCTAGTTTAGTATTTTTGGAAAAAGTATTTCTGCTTGAGTCAAGTGTAAGTTTGTTTGTTTTTAAATTGCATTTCCTGGTTCTGGTGCAGTATTTATTAATGGTGTGTTTGCCATTTCTGATACCCAAAAACATGAACATCAAGTCTTCACTAGCATGCAAAAAAAAAAAAAATTATTTAGAAAACAAATCACAAGAACATCTCATATTCATCTCACTGGTGTTGCAAAATTAAGGGGAGATGAAAAAAACATAGATATAAAGAAGATGTGAGGATAACCACGGGAGGAAATAGAATTTAGATTTTCTGTCTCCTTCACCAGTAGATTCCTGCTAATACATCCTACATCCTGGTAACCTTATTTGCTTTACCAGACGTGATGCTAAAATTAGCTAGTCATACATTTCTCAGGAAGTAGTAATTAATTGGACAATATTTGTACAGAGCTTTGAAAATGTAGGTCCTAATTTTGCAAACCCTTTGTCCATAATGCAGATTAATTTAATCACATAATTACTGCATTTCTGGACTTTGGTATACACAGTTCCCCAGCCCATGTGTGATGTATAATAATTGCCAGCGTAAACTGACAATAGCCACATTTCTCAAATACTGTGCATGCACGTTTGAAAATTGGGATCACAGGTAGCACTCCATTAGTAGAACTTCATTTTAAAATACTTTGTTCTTTTCTACTCTGTCTCTGAATACGATTTACTCTTGTTTATACCCTCTCCCAGCAGGGCTGTGCTCAACTCAGCCAGGGATTTGAGCCGGAGCTTTCCATGCCAGCCTCTGTCTCGATGGGGAGAGCCACTTGCAATAACTATAATTTTGTTTGGGGCACCTGGTCCTTTGTGTGTGCCAATGGAATGGGCTGGTTCAGTGATAACGATCAGTGTTAAGCCTTTTCACATGAACAGTCTGTGCTATTTGGCCTGAAGGGGGTTTTCTTCTTTTTCTTTTTAGAAAGTTGTTTGTACACAGAGAAGGCTGAGAGATCTGCCTCCTGCTTTAGCTCAATTTGTCATAATTTCTACCTAGACCAAGAGGATTTAGTCCTAATTTAATACATTCTTTTGAACGTTTTTTCTTCCCAGACCCTGTATTAGATTGCTCCAGCATCTCACTCCTTTAGTGGTGAAGGACCTACTAATTTCCAGCCTAAATTTATTCATGGCCAGTTTATACCCATTTGTTCTTGTGTCAACATTGTCCTTTAGTTTAAATTGCTTCTTTGCCTTCCTAGTGTTTATCCTCCTGATGTTATTTATAGACAGCAATCATATCTGCTATCAGCCTTCATTTTGCTAGACTAAACAAGCCAGGCTCTTCCAGGCTCTTCTCCGGTGATGGGCTCTTCAGTGCCGGCACCTGGTTGGATCCTGGGCGCTCAGCAGTGAGCAGAAGGGCCTGGATTGTGCTCAGCATCCCGATGAGCCCTGTGTGCTTGGCACAGGCAATCAGGACTGCCAGATGTGCAGTGCTAAGAGCTGCACACAGGGTGTTTGCCAGCAGCATTTGTGCTTGCTCGGCAGCAGGGAGCTGGTGGGACATGGGGACTGTCCTCCTTCTTCCGGGCCAATAAAACAGCTTCCAGGAAAGTTTTGTTGTATTGATGCCTTGCTGCATTTTCCTTTATTTTGTGCTATTAAATCACATCTTTCTATTATCCAGTTGCCCTTCTTCCAAGCTGCCATTCTTTCTGTACAAGGCACCTTTTTAACCAGGCCCTTGACTAATTTCCAATTAACCGCCTTAACAAATTCCTGCAACTAATTCCCATCTTCTGGAATTTAGCTGATGTATTTCTTTGGGGCACTGTATCAGATGATTGACAGAAGAGCAGACAGATCTGCCACAGTCCCTTTAATTATTCCTTCCTTCATAATTTTTTCCTTCAAAAGTCCTTCTTAGTGTTTAGGTCAGACTAAAAGCTCTGCACTTAACAAGATGAGGTTTTTTTCCTTGGCTGGAGTAGAAACAGCACATTTGCTTTGCTGTAGCATGAAGATGTGTTAGATTTATTAGAAATACTTGCCACAGCACCTCCCACAGCTTCATTGGGGCTGGGTTTTTAGTCTAGACCCCTTGGGTCACAGGCTCATTTCCTGAGCTCCACAGCATCACCATCAGAGCAAACATACTGTAAATGTTAGGACCATTTTGGTTTACCTCTATGCTGTAGTTTCTGCCCTGTGCTATTTAAAATGTCATTTTTGCAAAGAAAGAGAATAGGAGAATTATTCCATATGATCAAAATGCCATCAAAAAAATGCCTCTTGTGCTTGGGGGCATGAGGCTGCCTTTTTTATTATTTTTTTTTAATAGTCGTAACAATAATAATACTATTAGGACAACAAACTGAGATGCCCCTGGAGACGATGTGACAAATTAGAAGGACATGCTGAAATTGAAATTGATTGAATAGTTCAATAAAATCAGCTTAATGCACAAAAGCAAAAAGATTAGCTAGAGAAAAACAAAAAATCAGTAATTTGTTATCTGCTGGGGCCAATCTCACTGGAGATTGAATTAGTTATAAACTAAAACTAGGCACTTGAAAGGAGCACTCTCATATGCCCACAGTGCTGGACCCTTTCAAATGGAGCTGGATGTGGGTGGCAACCATGTGCCTGAAGGTTTTTGGCAGATCAGATCTCAGAATATTTCCATTTGGTGGACTTGGTAATGTTGGCTTTATGGCTGGACTTGATCTTAAAGGTCTTTTCCAACCTAGATATTGCTATGATTTCGTATGTCTGAGTTCTATTCAACTTCCCACACCATTCTCCGTGTCAGAATCCAGTTTTGCTCTAAACACAATATGTTTTGTATTCATTTGATGGAAATCAGTGCAACTTTAGGGATGTCTCTAGGATTCTAGCTCACTTCTGATGTGTGCCCAATGGCTGCAGCTGCCTCTGCTATCCTGAGGTACAGCGCCTGTCTCCAGCCTGTGCATTCCCATTGTGATCCTGCCTGATCACTCCATTCCTTTGGGATCTGCTGTAATTCCCCACATTTTCTCACCAGGCTTGGACTGCCGGCACTTGCTGCGCAAGTGCTGTGTTCCTTTGCCACCCTTCCCTCCTTTCCATCCTTCTACACCAGCTCTTTGTGGCTGGTACATTTGCACATTCTAATAAATTCTTGCCATTTTCCTTTTTTTTTCTTCTTCTTTTTTTTGTGTCGCATGATCTGATCAACATCTTTCTTTTAAACATCTTTAATTTAGTGTTCTGAATTTGTATGGGGGTTTTTTCTATTATTAACCCTGCACAGCTCAGTGAATGGTGCTTTGTTAAATCAAACAACCCTGTTGTAAACCTGGGGTCTGTGAGTACATACAAACAGACATTTCATTTATGTGAAATCTGATTGCTGCTACTTTTTAAAGTATCCTCCCCACTTCTGTGATTTAAACCTAATGTTATTTAAACCAAAGTATTTGGCCTGTTAGGAAATACTTCCATCAGCCTCCCAGGTTGTCTATAACGGAGAACAAGGATGGAAAAGCTAAATATGAAATAGAAATTACATTCACATTAATAAGGACATTTCAGCCTTGTGCAACGCTTTACAAATGGAGTAGTGAACAGCACCTTCTTGCATGAAGCAAAACAAGGGCTAACAATAGTTTCTCCCTCATGTTTTATTATACAAGATAGGAAGAGATAATGAAAGTGCATTTCCATAATATATTCCAGTTGCAAGGTGCTGATGGATCCCTAAGTGTGATGTCTTGTCAATTTAGCAGGTCAATTAAAAGCCCTGGAACCAAGATAAAGCTAAAATACAGATCTCTTATTCTGGAAACTCAAAAGAATTAAAGAACTGAGCCAATTACAGCACTTCAAGGATGTTTATATGGGAATAAAGAGATCTAATTGACCTAATTCATGCCCTTTGAAACTTCAGAGAACATTTGACATTTTACACACAGTGCTTGTAGCACTGGCACCTTGAAGGAGCAGCCCTGGGTACCTGTGCTGTGTTCTGGGGGTAGTTGGTCTTTCCTTGCATCAAAGTTCCTCCACCTAACTTCACAAAAAAGCTTTTCCTGCATAAAATTCTGCCTTCACTTGGTTTGCACACCCCTGGGGCTTTCTGGTGTGCCACCTGCAGCCTTAAGGAGCAGGGTTGTGTTGAGCTTTTGGCTGGATCCTTCCCTGGTTCTCATGCATCCCTTTGCCCACATTTCAGGAGAGGAACTTTGCTTTCCTGTCTGCCTGTAAAGTGCTGTGTGAGCACAACACGTAAACAATGGTAAATTCTGCAGATATAAATGAAAATTTATTGCTGAGGCCAGTTGTAAAGATCAGGAGACTTCTCTTGGTGCAGGCAGATATTCCTAAATAAAGAGATCCCAGGAAGATGTGTGCACATGCAACATCAGATGGCCTCTCCTATTTTATTCAGGTTTATTTTCCTGTTGCATTGACTTACAGCATCCTTTAGAACTTCACTGTGTGATTTTTATAGTTGGCTCTGTGAGGTTTTTTTCCTTTGAGAGCTGTGTCGTAGGGGGTGCTCAGGAATTTAAATTAGTTCTGCTGAACTGCTGTTTATTGCATTGAATTATTTTTTCTCTTCCAAACTGGACTTTAATTCTCCTTATTTTCCTAGATTGTGTTAAGGATTGAAACATGAAGAGCATTTTAATGCTTTTTGGGCATCAAACTATGTGAGCAGAACGAGCTGGAGGGCTGCCAGGCAATGTTGATGTCAGTTTTGGGGGTATAATGTTCTTAGCAATGTTTTCAGTGAAAACACATGAACAAAACTTTTACCGGTTTTCAGAAGACAGAAGCTAATGTTGCAGAAAATACTTAAAAGTTAATAAAAATGTCAGCTTCGACCAGGGATTTTTGCCCATAAGAGTTTTATTTTCCCATGAGAGAGGTGATGTCCACCAGTCTATGCAAAAATCACTTCAAAAACATTGCAGAAAAATTCATTGATTTTTTTTTTTTTACTAACATTTTTAATCCAATTAACTTCTTAGTCTGCTAAAAGATCACACTCGTATATGGAAAACAAACCAAGGCATTTTACAGGGTGCGTTTTTGTCTCTCATCTCTGCTTTTATTCTTTTCTTTTTTTTTTCCAGAAAGTTCAGCAGTACATAGTCATTGTTCAAGCAACAGATATGGAAGGAAATCTGAACTATGGTCTCTCAAACACGGCCACAGCAATAATTACAGTGACAGATGTGAATGACAACCCCCCTGAATTCACCACCAGCACTGTGAGTATCCACACATCAGCAGGGTGATGCATGGGCACGGTGGCTTTAATTCATGGATGATGATATCTACTGTCTCTCCAAGCTGGTTGGGCAGATAGGAGGAACTTTGATGGATAACTCTGGAATAAAGACTTTCAGGGGAGAAAAAGGGAAAAGACTGATTCCTGAACCAGCAAAACTGTTTGGTGACGGATTTGGCCGAGGCACTGGAGGAGCTGAAATAACATGGCAAAGAGCCCATGTCTGATTGCACCAAAGAGGATGCAGTTGTTTCATAGCAATTGCCTGTAGACACATCAGAGTTATTAATACTTATGAGTGAAATACTGAGCAGTAGGAGATATTTGGGGTTTATGCCTTGGATGTAATTTCAAGAGGGCTGTAAGTATTCTAAATGGTAACAGGTAGCTGGTAAAATTTGTATTTCACTGATTGCTCTAACAGATTATTTGTGTGTGCTGGCAGTAAATGTGTAGACACTCTTCAGTACATCTGGTTTTAATCAGTTAAAGATTTTTCTTATGTTTCATTAGCACAGTCTTCTTCTGTTCAGTTCTCATGTGCTCCAAGGTATTCCTGGAGGGCAGGGAAAAAAAAAAAAAAAAAACAAACCAGAGATCGCAAACGACAAACTTTTAGAGCTGGTTAAGGTAAAAATGAAGAATTGGAAGGTGAAATTATGTGGTCTGGTTCATTCCAGCCTTCATAATCCATAAATGTAGAACATCTGAAATGTGCATAGTAAATTTAGAAATCACAGAGCAGTGCAGAGGTCTGTATGCTAATAAATGAGAAATGCTTGTGTACCCCCTCTCTGTATTCATATGAAGGTCAACAAGGAGCAGTAAGTGATGTATCTTAAATGAACATCAAATCTTTACAAATGCAGAAGGTCTAACTTCTTTGTGCTCAAGTCACTGAACATCATTGGAGGAATTTTTTATTATTTATCTTATTCTGAATTTTCATTCCATCCTAAAGGGTCTTTAAATATTTATTAGTTTAGGACCAAAGTTTCCCCTTGGTTATACTCTTACAAACTGCAGATATGTCACAGAACTCAAGGAAGTCATGCTGAGCCCAGTTTATGCCCCTGTGGACACAAACTGGTTTCATGTCAGTTCTGGAGTCTGGGTTCTTCCTTCCCATCTCCATTGGGAGCTGGGCTTGGGGCTGTGACGTGCTCAGCTCCCAAAGAGCATTTTCTCACTAAGTGACTTGGACC
>VZUA01073945.1:0-11561 GCA_013401035.1 Horornis vulcanius | reverse complement strand
CCGTGCACCACAGCACTGCTTCGGCTCCCTGGGGTGTGAGGGGGACTTTATTCTGCCAGGGAAATACTTCTCTGCCCTCCACTTGAGTGAAAAAGGAATGACATCTAGTGGCCATGTCACTTCAGCACAGGTTGTTCACATGACCCAGGTTGTGGGGTCCTTGTCTCCAGGTCGAGTTGGGAGCTGAGGTTTGGGGGAGCAGGGTGAGCTGGGCCAGGGTTACTTGCACGAGCACATTGGTGCCTTCTGCAGGGCAGCATCCCTTCCAGACGTGGTGCATTTTAATGGCTTGCCAAAGCACTTCTCCAAGCTGATGGAAGGTGGGATAATGGAAATTTTCTTTCAGGTGAATTCCGAGTGTTTAATGTCTTGGTGTGTGTTAAATGTGGAAGGAATAAAGGCCATCAAGAGAATTACCCACAGAATTGTGTTAAATGGATTAGAAAATGCTACTCTTCCTCTAAGCAGATTTGATGTATACCATTATTTCTCTAATTTCAATCACCCAAGAAAGAGTTTTGCAAGGGCCAAAGGGCTTTCCACAGTGGCACATGGGACTTCTCTATAAAGAGTTTAAAACCAAGAGTGTTTTACAATAATACTTTCTGATTCTATGGAAACAAATATCTTTGATATACTCCTGGGTATAGCCAGGCTGAATTTCATGTGAGGATGAAAGTATAATATGTTTTTTCCCTTACTGGCAGGGGGGACAGCATCAGGCTGATGAGTTTCTTTAAGCCTGAGCTGAATCTCCTCGCTGTCCTCAAATAGTCTGATCTGCATTTTAACACCTCTAAAAAAATAGCAAAAATCACTTTCCAGGAAATATATAGCTCCTCAGAGAGTGAGAAAGCCCATGGTCTCTTTTAAGTCTGTGGACTGTTTGGAGAGATATTGTATATTTTTATTTTAAATAGTTGTATTGAGATGCTGCTGTAAAAACAAAAATAGGCTGAACAACTGAAACTGCGGCTTGCTCTTGGCAAGCTGCCAGATGAGAGGAACTCAGGAACTGTATTCATCCCAGACAGATACAAAGGCCCACCCTATAGGGCTCTTAAATTACCTGTCATTCAGCCAGGGTGGTTTTAGACTTAATCGTTTCTGGATGGGAATGTAGCTCAGGAGGACACTGCACCATGCTGGTGTCACAGCTCATGTATTCAGCAGCAGGAATTAATGTTGCTGTGTAAAATTTAACAATGGGACGGGAGAGAGGAAAGCATCCACTGTGATGGTCAGGAGAGTCAGGGCACGTCTGTAGCCAAGCACGGTGCAGGGGGGGAGAGGCTGCGTGCATGGACCTCCTGGAATTTCAGACACAGGCACAGGAATGCCAGGATGACACATCCAGCAGAGGTGTGTTGGTGAATGGACATCCAAAATACCAGATATGCTGGTGTCAAACTAGTGCTGGATGAGAAGTGGTGAAAGAGCAATAAAATTATGGAGATCCTTAAAGGTACAAAATGAAGATACCTCAGTAAAACTCCAAAATGCCTGGGTCCTTCCATGAAAATTGATGTCAGTGGGTTTCACATCCTTTGGTCCCCCACCTGAAAGGCAGGGGAAGAAGGAGCCCCCACCAAATGCTCTTCTGGCTATTTAAGGGGCTTCAGCCTGTCCACAGTGTTGTGCTCTTCATGTGACATTGGTGCTTGCAAAAATAAATGTAGGGAGGCAGCTCTTCCCTCTGCCAAAGAGGAGAGGTAGCACTGACTCCTCAATGTGCCCAACAGGCTCTGGGTCAGATGTCATAGAAAAAGGTATTTTAATCCCCCATGCCCAAATTTTCTCATTCATTTCTGTGGAAATGTGTTTTTTTCATTCATTTTTGTGGAATTTTTGGTGGGTTTTTGCACCTGTCAAGTCACCAACTGTTGTAAAATATTGACATTTTAACTGGACTGTGTTACAAAGGCTTCATAGGAATTTTTTACTGGAAAACTGGCTCTCTTACTGTTGCAAGATAAAGGTATCACCATGCCCTCCATTATCCAGAGTCCTTGTTACTTATAACAGGGTCATGTCCTCTGACATGTCTTAATTATGGGGAAATTCCTCAGTCTCCCTTCAAATATTTATCTTCTGTGTGCAAGTGAGTTGTGGTTTTTCCATATTAATATGGATCCGTAGCCTCTGGCCAGATGCTTACCTCAGATACAGTGAAATTAGTTGGTATTTCAGAGATTAGAAGTCAGCTGAGACAGAACAATGCTGGAAAGTCTCAGGTGAGGTTTTATGTAAGATTGCAGCATCTTTCTTGCTCACAGGAGGAACACCTTTAATTCCAGTGAAATCTTTAACTCCTCTCAGGCAGGATGCCCTTTCCAGTCTGACCCATGGTACTGTTAATAGCCATCCAAGGATTTCCACTTTATCTAAGAAAATGCATAATCAGAGGGGAGGAGAAGTGAAAGAAATCCATGCCTACACTTGACTCATACAAAGTCTATTTTTATCATATTCAATCAGGAACAATCAGGCACAGAGAGGAGACGCAGATGAATTTGCATGATCAGACTTCTGTGTCTGAAATGTTAATTAAAAGTTATTTTAAATTTGCCTACTGTGCAGAACTTGTTTTTATAGTAGCCCATGTAAGGAAAATATTATTTCACAGGGCTAAAGTGATCATGATTACTTGAGCTTGTGGATTTTTGGGAAAACCTGTCTGGCAATCAACCTCTCAAAAATTTTGGAGGGGGTGCAGAAGGAAAGGGAAAAAAAAGAAACTGGGCTATTCAAGTTCTTTAAGCTCCTGGGCCTTAGGAGGTCTTATTTAAAGCTACTTTAAAATTTGCCCTTTGGCACTGCTTTGAGAATCTCCTCTTCTAAAGCTGAATCTGGTGGAGTCTGTCTTAAAGAGGCAGCTCTAGGACAGTATCCCCTTCCCTGCCTTGCTGACTAATCCTGACACTGACACCAGTTAGGAATAGCTCCAAAGGTTTAGGGCTGGACTCTTAGGGATGGGTGGGCGCTTCCCAGCTCACAGGGAAGTGCTGGTGTTTGCTGGCCTGGGAAAGGCTGCCTGGCCAAAGGCTGGCTGAACTCAAAGCAGAGTTGCTGGTGTGGAGCAACCTGAATTCAGAGAGGCCGTGTTGGAGCAGGAGGGATGTGTTTCTGGGTAAGGTAAAGCTGGTTGCAGCATGGACTTGGCAAATCAGTGAAGGAGCAAGTCCTTGTTGCAAGCACATTGGGAAAAGCAGTTCTTGCCAGCTTTTAACTGGCCTATTTAATTAATATTGTCAGACCAGGCTCACCCCTGGCTGCTGCAGTGAGGCTGAGTTAAGCTGGCTCGTGCTGGGCTGGATCAGGCAGTGTTGGAATCTGCTTTCTGCACAAAAGAACATGGAGAGAGACCCAAGTTAAAAGGGGTTCTTGGTTCTGGCACCACACTGCCAGAAATGTCTGACCTTCGTCTGTGCAGGTGTTCTGGTTCCTCGAGTACTGGGGGAGATGTTAATGAGCCCGTTCTAGAAGTGCTTTGGAATTTGAGTGAAGATCCTCTCAGAGCATCGCTGCCCTGCTGGCATTGTCCTTTACCAGGAATAGCTTTACCTTTTCCCATTCTGATGTTTCCTTCCCATTTTCTCTCCTCTGTGATTTACTGGTGTACATCACTCCATGAAGCAAAACAAGCCAAGATCCTCCAACCCCTTCTGCTTTACAGCTTCCCTTCCCTGGTTATCCTGCTAACCCTGCTGTGCTCTACGCTCTGCTCAGTTTTCATCCTTCTGACCCAATTTGGATATAGTTATCCAGTTTCAGTGCCTTGAACAAGGGCATTATTATTTCCTTTTTCACAGCCATGCTGTAGCTCTCACTTAGCCTCCTGCTCTGTGAACTTGCCAAAATTGTGGAAACAAAGCAAACAAGCATAACCTAAAATTGTATTCCCTGTTCCGAATGCGTTTGTTCTCACATTCATTGTTTGTTTGAGGAGAGAATATAGCTGTGCATCAACCTATGCAAGAGCAGCACTGCACAGAAATAACTGATGTGAACTGTTAAAATGTGACTTTTTTTGCAAGTGGGGTGAATGCTTTGCCTGGGCTCCAGCCCCCTCAGTCAGATTCTGCTGAGCTCCATTTTTAACGGTGATCTTCAAAATAGCAAAGTAGCAGGGAAAACCTTCAGCTCTTCCTTCAGGCTGAAAGATTGTGACTTCCAAGTGACTGGGATGCAAAGATGCAAATAGGTCTGCTTTGGAGAAATGATATTTAATGGTCGTAGGAAACCAAAATCAGCATCCATGTCAGGCTGCCTTGGGGTTTCCTAAACACATTTATAGGCAGACGTACCCAGAAGCATTCAGAACATGGGAGTGTTAGGAGAAATCCCTTTTACATGCATGCTCATGTTTTACAAATTAATCTTAGACTGTGGAGGGAGAACCCAGCAGGAGTGGGATGTCACTGGGATTTCCTACAGACAGAAAATTGGAGACCAGGATGCCTTTGAGGGCTCTCTAAAAAGAGATGTTAAAGGGCTGATCCCAGGAAAACTAGTGGAAGTGGGTAGCTTTGTATCTCCCAGGACCTTGGCACATGTCCATCTGCCTCCTCCCTGTTCCTGGACCCTGGAAAAGATCGAGGGCTTAAATCTTGAGCACTGTGTACATGATTTGCCAGTGTACAGACTAAAGCTGCAGATGTAGCTGTCCATTCAGATCTTGCTGGCCCTGTCACTACACCTGTGCCATTCAGCAAGTCTGCAGTGACATTTGAATGTAGATTAGCCCAGATCATACAGCCTCTTTAAATCATCAAAACTACGCCTGTGGCATAATTTAGAGGCAGTTGTCACACGAGGCAGAATTCAAGGAGATTGCACAGGTCAGGCAAGGGGAAGGATCAGGTGCTGTGGTAAGGGAATGTACAGGACTGTGTTATTTTATAGCTGAAGACAAACCCAGGAGTTCTGTACAGACAGGCTTTATTTTTAAAAATCAATTATTCTTCCATGGAAATTCCCAGATGACTGTGTTCACTTGCAGTTTTCCAGTCAAAATGAGGCTCAGCCAAACTACCCAGCAAAGCCTGGGCTGTTATAGAGCTGTCAACCTCTAACTGAAATAAATTATTATGTTCAAGTGAATCGAATATGCCCAGTAGCATTTGGGTATATGAGCATCTACCTAATTCTGTGTGCATTTCCATTAAATATATAGTCAGTGAAGTCTTAAAACCCACAAATCAGTCTAGTTTTCCTAAATAAGACCCCAGTGCTTATAAATTGAAATGGGCTTTCTGCCTCTCGTTGCATGTCCTGGTGACAACCTTAGCCATGAACAATGAATTAGATTAAGGATGTTAGGTTGGGAGGTAGCAGTAACAAACAGAGCACAAGGAGAACAATATTCATTCTTCCTATCCTGTTTCAGCCTTGTGCTGAACTCACCACAATAATTCCAGGGCTTTGCAGCTGTAGACACACAGGTTAACCATGATTAGGAAATTATTTACATCTTGATCTGCCTTTGGAATCAACCTGACCTTTGGAGATGGATCCCTACCTCAACGCAAAGCCTGTCCAGTGCAGCTGAGGAAGTGTGATGCCCAGAGAGTTTCATTCTGTTGGAGAATGAGGGTGATCCCCAGCTCTAAGTGCAGATTCCCTGTGAGCACTGTGGCTTTCCCAGGCACAGCATCCCCGAGTGCCTGGAGGGAACACAAGACACACTTTGTACTCTCTTGTGGATGCTCAACTTTTGTTCTTTATTTTATCACCTCCTGCATCTAAAATGAAAGATATTTCTCACTTTATGAGAAAACAATAATTCCTCGTGTCTTAATGAAAAAAGCATCAGCCTCTTCTGTGATGTCTGTTAAGCCTTTACACCAGTGTAACACATGACAGAAAGGATGAAATACCTTTGAGACTGCAAAACAGATAGAGATACAGACATGTATATGTATAAATACCAAATATAGATGTGCATCTAGCTGGATCCAAAGCATAGATAGATGCTGATGCCAGGCAAACAGTCATCAATCATCTCCAAGTCTCTACTCACAGATAAATTGTGGATTACATGAATTATTCCATTACATTGTGTGGGTATATATGCATTGATTTTAAAAAAAAAAAGCCGTCTCCTTGATAGAAGTCTCTTCCAAATAGACCCCATTAATCAAAACCTAAATTTACAGTGCCTTTTGTTTTGTTTATTTCCTTTCAGTACATTCATTTTCAAATTATCACCAAATTAATCATGTACAGAGCTGTAAACTGGCTGCCACGTGGTAAAGCAGTTCTGGTTCCTCTCCATTACACTGAGCATTAGTTATTAAGGCACAGTTCAAGGCTCTGTTTAGCCTAATTCTGCCCTGAACCTAATTGGAATCAGCTAGATTCTTCCGTGTAAATGGGTCACTCGCACAGAAAAAGCATCAAATGTAATCTCAAGATTGTGAAATAAAGCAGAGAAAAAGAAAAAAGAAGATAATTTTATTTCTCCTCATTGATACCTGCCTGGTGGTTAAAAGAAGGATTAAAATGAGGTCATTAAACTTTCCTTGGAGACAAAACCCAGACCTCAGTGGTAATATGATTAATCAAATATAAAAGTGAAGCTATTCTGAATGAATAACTCATTTTTATAGAATATCTAATTACTGAAATGTCGTCTGCTGCAGAAAAAAAAGGGGGGGTGAAATTAATTGCAATAACAATTCAAGAAGATAAAGTTTTTCTGAATTAGGTCTACACAAGAAGCTAAATTGAGTTGATTAAGTAATTTTGGTTTCAGGAACACCCTTGATGGAAGTTGGTAGTAATGAATTTTTCAGACCTCAGAGTTTAAAATTGCCAAAGACCAGTGATTAAAAACAAAATGGGAAACAAGAAAAAAGGTTAAAGATCTTANGGGGGGGAAGGAACGATAGTTTCATTACAAATTTCAATTTTCTGTCATGAAATAAAAAAAAATGGAGGTAATATAAAAAAATATTGGTCTCTCTCAGATTGGACATATGTAGTACTTGGTGTAAAATCAGGAATAATACAACCTCCTCTGCATGCTGGAGAGTGTGATCTCAGTCAGCTGGAGCTGCAGCACCACACGGGAGGCAGAGCCAGGAGGAGCAGCACAGATTCCATGTGCTTCCTGCNATTTAATTACTATTAAATACCATATAATATTATCTAAGCACAGACAACCCCCAGCCCACGACAGTGCCCATCAGCCATTGCTCACTGTCCCCCATTTGTCATGAGCCCTCTCATTTGCAGCATCTGGCAGAGCTGTCTCCTGTTCAATGTCTCATTTAGCAGGGATTGCTCTCCTCCTTCTCCTCCCCTGTTTAACCTGTGCAGGATCTAAAGGGAGAAGCCACAGAGCACATCCCCACCCCGTGCTTTCCATGGAATTGCCCAGTAGTTCCAGGTGTGTGCTACCTGTGTGCAGTGAGGTGTGACAGGGACGTGTCACCCACAGAATCTTTGGAGTCAAAGGAAATGTCAGAGAAAAATGCCCTTGTTACTATGTGATGTGCTGCCATGGAAATTGCCCTGGGCTCTGCCAGCAGATCCGTGTGTGTGGATCAGATGCTGTTCCCATCATCTCTGATGTGCCAATCAAGCTAAAATTTCAAGGAGAAATCACTGATGCTCCTGTATCACATACCTACCCACGCTTCTTGTCTGACGTTTTTCCAGCTGTAGCATTTCCCTCAAATTTGAATGGTTTCTTATAGATTTGGTGCCTCTTTCTGCTTTTTTGGTTATATTTGAAATATCCTAATTCTCCTCCTCAACCCAGACCTGGCCTTGGAGACCCTCATTGAGTTTTCTGAATATAGCCACCCAACAGCACCATGGTTAGGCTGGATGTCCACCCAGCCCTGGCATGTCCATGTCTGCCAGATATCCCAGGCAAACACCCATTTGTCCTGGTTTACTTCATTATCTTAAAAGTCCACAGCATCTCAGGCACTGGTGTGAGGCTGAGAAATTTAAATACATTCTGTAACTCCATTATTGGAAGGCACTGAAATAAATCCCTTTCTTGGGTCGGCAGGTTTTTAATTCTTCAATATTCTGTTGCTTTAAAAACAGTTGCTTCCAAGGGCTGTCATTTTAAGAGGATATATATATGGAATTTCATTAAGTACGTTTCACTTATGAAATCTTTAGTGACATGCTGTGGGGGGAAAAAAGGAAGATTTAGCAAAGGATTTGGGAGTGCTGTGAGTTTTCTCTTATCAAATCTTCCTGACTGTCCAGGATGTCTTAAAGCTTCCTGGTTCTAGAAGAAAGGGTCACAACACAGAGAGCAGCCAGTTAAAATCAGAGAATAATTGAAAGGTTTCACAAAGTTCTTTTGAGTGTGGTAGAGTTTTTCATACTGCTCAGCATAGTGCGATAACAAGTTTTAATTGCTAAAAAATAAAAAAGGAGAAATAATACTCTTTTCTTTCCTGAATTTACAAGTACAGAGTGACTCCATCTTTTCTTTGGCCCAATATCCCATGTTTGTCACTGCATTTCTCTGCTCCATTCCACAGGAGGTGTTGTAAATAAAATTTCAGCAAGAAGTCTCTTTCAAGGCTGACTAATTACACAGTATTTAATGCAATCTTTCCTGTGCTCTGAGTTACTGTAAACAGGCAGGCATTTCTCTAGCGTGCCAGAGTCTCACCTAGGTGAAGGTGACAGGGAGTTTCACTAGGTGACCTTTAGAGGTCCCTTCAAACATGGACCATTCTGAAATTCTGAGATTTTAGGGCCTCCATCCTTTCCTGTAGAAAGCCTGGCACAAATCTCCTGTGAGTGCAAGTTCTCGCTCTGCTGGCAGACACTGCCATTATATTTTAAGCATCAGTAAGGACATGAAAAAACAGCCACTGTGGCACCAGTGCAGAAGATCATGTCTTTAAACCAGAATAAACCACACTTTTAGAATAAAACACCTGCTTCAGTGGCTTTCTCCTACAAGGCTGCTCCATCCAGTCAGAGGAACCCTTTTTATGGCCAGACCAGAGGGTCTTTCAGTGCCTGATGATGGAGCTCCAATCTACTCATTAAAAAAACCCAAAACCCCCCTGTGTGCTAATTCTGAGACTAATCTGGAAATAACAGAGATTTCAATTGCAGTGCAGAGGAAGTTTTAGCAGGAGTCAGCGTGCAGATGGGCTGAGCTGTGCTGCACAGGAAACTTGTTAAAAATCTCAATACCAGGATTATAGCATACGTAAAAAAAATCAGTTTCAGTACTCTCATAATTCTTCCTTTCCCAAATACCCATCCTGAGATCCCAGAGGCACATGAGCAGATTTCATATGCCTTAAAATCTGAAAAAATTAAATTAAAAACTCATTATGGGGAATGGGCAGTTAATAAGAAAATCCTAAACCAGACTTATCAACTTAAGGCCCTCCTTTATGAAACTTTATTACAGGTGCCTGAATTGAAACATCCCCTTCTAGACACATTTCACCAAGAGATAAAGAGCCAGACCTGTGGAGCACGTCTTGCTCGCTTAGGAGCTGAGCTCTCTCACTCAATTTTTGCTGCTCTGGTTTACATGCAAATCAGGAAAATCATGTTTTCAGAGTGTTGTTCAAAGCAGCATGGTTATTTGCTGCTTTGCAGTTTGCAGGAAAAGGAAATGCAAGGCCTGACGGGCCTACAAATGAATTGATTGCATCCTCTTTTTAGGGAGCTGGTTATTTTAGAGAGTAAAAGAACACTGGAAATCCCTCCTGCGCCATGGTGGGGGATGCAGGGGCAGGGCTTTGGCAATTCGAGGTCAGGGCATCCAAACCCAGGGTGCTTTGATTTGAGGTGGTGGAGCTTTCCAGCACAACAAGCTTCTTTTGGCCAGTTTCTCCCCAGCCCATAGAAACCTGTGTGGGTTCCCCAGTGGAACTCAGAGCCTGGGAAGAGCTGTGCTGGGATCCAGCTCATCCCAGTCCCTGCGAGCCTTCCCGGGGCTTTTCCATGCTGGCAGCTCAGCGAGGATCACGGGGCTCTGTGCCAATGCACTGGGGAGATCGATAGGCTAATCCAGGCTGACCTAATGGATTTATCAAGTAACACATGAATTAATGATGTTCTCAGGATTCTGCCCCAGCGCAGAGCACGGCTCCAGCCTGTTCTGCAGCTGCCTGGGGAGACAGGCAAGTCACTTCAGCCTTTGGTTCTGCAGCTGAAGGGAAGCATAGGGCTGTCAAGCACTGTAAAGCCATGATGTATCTGTGCAAAAATGTTCTGTTATATAAATGTATGTATATAAGCGGCGTTTTTTAAGAATGAGGCTTTGTAGGCAGTGCCAGCTGTTTTCAAATCTATGTCTCTATTCTAAAGAGAGCATTCCTAATTGCACCTGACAATCAAATGGTCTGCAGAAAAGTATCAGCCACCTTTTCTTGCTCTTCATTCCGTGGGCAAGAAACAAAGGTAAGTTAGACAAGAGAGCAAATGAAATGTTTAAAGGATCCTTGTCTAAAACTGAAAAATAAAGGGCTCTGCTATCAGATCAGAATTTTAATGTATATTGTTTCCACTGGCTCCTGACATAAAATCTTTCATTGTTGGGTATAACCATTGTTAAAGGTCACTGTTGCAAAGGCTACATCATTTAGACGAGATGAGATCCCATTTTGGATAAATTCACAATTTTAGTTCCTAACAAGGAGATAGTATCAGGATTTGATTGTACAAGAGTGTCGGTTTATGGATTAAAGGCTTTTGTGTTCTGGAAACCACACTATGCCAGATTTCATGAGTTTCAGTGAGATGTGCAAGTCCCCAAAGTCAAGTAGGTTGATTAAAGTGGTTCTTTATAGCCTTTGAAATAGAGATAAAGTACAACTTTCCTACATGGGGTTAATGTAGAATTTCTTTTTCTTGACAAGGCTATATGCCTTCCAAGGACATAATTTTAATCCCTTTCTAAACCTTTCATATGAACATTGTAAAAAGCTCCTTTGTGTTGTAATGCATTTTTATAAAATATCTAAATTTCTATGCAAACTTCAAACCTCATTTCTTAAGATATATTTATTTGGAAATGGTTATCTTGCAGTAGAATGGTGTCTTGTGTCATCATTTCTGCAGCATCTTTTCATACTATCAAAGGAATGTAACATCTGATAATGAAAAAAAATTAGTGCTCTTTGTTAGATATGCAAACTACTTTTTTTTTTTTTTTTTAATATCCTTTTACTATTATGTGCTCTGAACTCCTGGCAAGTACTCAAAGAGTCTTTGAACCAAGGTGAAACCTACACGTTCCTTCCTCACATCGGAGTCTGAAGTGAGAGGGTTTTCTTTTGCTGCTTCTGAAATAGAGGGTATTGCTTTATTCTCCTCTGCTCCAGCTTTGTCTTCATATTCAAAGAGTAAAATTTGTATATTGATCCAGANGCACCTCCATCCTCAGCACGTGGGGATAGGTAACAATGCATGCATGTGACGCATCAATTGGTTTGACATTTAGCTTTCTGACCTGCTGGCTTGCAGGTTTGTGCAGCTGGGTTCATATTATAATCAATATTATGATATAATTATATTAATAATTTTAAAAATTTAATTACTATTAAATACCATAT
>VZUA01073925.1:2939-15270 GCA_013401035.1 Horornis vulcanius | reverse complement strand
AGGGCTGTCCCCTCCCCAGGGCTGTGCAGCCCCAGTGGCACAGGCAGTTTGTTTGGAGGAAGCCACAGTGCCCCTGCTCAGCCCCTGCTCACCCCACAGCAGTGTCAGGGCCTCTCCAGGCTCTGCATTTACCATCTTCCCGGGTGGGCAGTTCCTTATTTGTTACCCATTAACATTTGTAGAAGGGACTCAACTTAAGAAAAAGTCTTACTTTGAATTAACTGTTAACAAACTGCATACAGAAAGAATAGAGAGCAAAAAATCCATATATATTCTAAATAAAAATTGGGCTCTGAATACATATCTCCCCCCAGGCAATTATATGGGTAAATCAGCTACTGAAGAAATGAAGCAGTTATTCTAAGTCTATTATTGCAACAGAATTTTTCCAGAAACAGTAAATTACTCTGAGTATTTATCATAATCTGTTATCTGCAGACAAAAAGAGTGAAAACTAAATAAATTTATGGAAATGCATTTACCTAATAATATTTACCAAATGACACCCTTCCCTCTGCTGCTTGTAGCAAACTCAGTCACAGAGACTAAGGACAGGTTTGCCTTATTAACACAGCTCTCTGCCTGTGTATTTTAAGTACCTCAGAGCACAGTACCATCTGTGTGTATTCTACTAATGAGCTACTTCTTAGACTGAGGAAGGCTGGCCAGGCAGCCAACACCAATTACTCAGATGGAAACTGCCTAATTTTTAGGCAATTAATGATCTCCTCTCTCACTTTACATAGACACTTCCTCTGGTTAATTCTCCTGGCATATTACAGCATATCCTACTCCAAAGAAAAGTTTCTCAAAGAAGAAAATAAAAGACAGGGACATGGAACATGACACAGCCCAGTCCAATCCCCTGGAGTAGAGCCCACATGGGGATGTGTGGGACAGAAGCTTGAGAAGTCCCTGCTGAGACCACCCCGAGCAGGGGCGGCATCCCAGGGCAGCTGAGACAGGGAACAGGACCTTGAAACGGAGACAGCTCAGGCACCTCCCTCGAAAGTGTTTGGGGCACTAAGATACCTTTAATAACAACTCAAGGGACAGACTGAAGAGCAAGTACCATGTTTACACAAGACCACTGATGGTTATATTCCTTCTCACCTCCCAGCCATTTGGAAACACTTGACAATGTCACCAAATGCTGGGGATTTCCACCCATGGATGCTGATGCTCAAGAATCCTTGAACACTTAGCAGGATGACTGACTGCTCCCATCTCTTCCCTTATATGCTTGCTGCGATTTTAAAAGGTGAGTCTTCAGGGGCTTTTAGATTATTCAGAAAATAGAGTTCCCTCTTCTGCCACTAAAAAATATTTCTTAATAATCTTAAAGTTTAAGGAGATGAAAATTATCTTTTATAGCTCCCTGTTAGAAATCACAACAGCAAAGCATGGAAGGAGAATTAAATTATCTAAGTAACTACTCTGATAATGCACAACTTTCACGAGCAGAATAAAATTATTAAACGAGATCTGATTTTTATAAGTATATTACACATTTTCATTCTGAAAGGGCAACCCTGTGTGCAGGAAAGGATGCACTTGTCTTGCATAAACCTGAAAAACACGCCAACTGTAGCCATGAAAATACTCTAGAGGAGAACTTTGATCCAGCAGCCCCCAGCAACAATAAACCACTTCCCTTTCTGGAGGATGATCATATTTACACACCAGTGAGAAACTTAAAGTAACATTTCAACTCTGGGTGACATGACCAAGCCATTCTACAATCATGTTGTGGATTTTGTATTATCTAAGTTCTCATGACCAAGTTAGCCAGCATTTCACTTTGAGGGGGGAGAAAAGGATATTTTTCCAGAAGACAACTAATTACTGCAGCACATCAGAAGTCTTCCTTACTACAACATGAAGCAAGTTGGTGACACATTCTGCAAGTGACTTCACACAACAGCATTTTGAATAACCAACTGTTCACATGGGATCTGTATCCTTCAGAAAAAACCATCAATTTCAGCAAATGGAACAGCTCATTTGTAGATGCCTCTAAGACAGGATTTAATAATGAACCTTTATTCCTCAATAAAGCTGTCTCCCTGTATATAGCCCACAACAGTTGCAGCCAGGCATCCCAGGTCGTTGGATTTAGGTTTTATCTCTCATGCAGTAAGTCAGAGGTATGTTGCACAGTTGGAATAAAACCCTTTGCAATAAACACTGAGTGGTAAAGAGCAAATTTAATCATCCAATGCAGATGAAAAAATCATAATGCTGTAAATAATATGATGTAAAGTCACAGCAAATAGGAATTATGTTGACCTATATCAGAAGTCAGCCAAAAAGCTTCAGCTTTCAATCTGCTCCAGTAAAGCTGAAACACTCCACTCCTAAGTGCATTTCCACTGTAGTCCCCAATTTCCCTAAAATTACAGATGTCGTTTTGAATGGAAATACTATATCCAATGTGTCATCAGTGATACACATCCTAATTTCCTTCCTTATGTCTAAGACCACACCATTATTCACACCTCTCTGGCTTTATATAATAGGGCAAGATTTTCAAGGTCACAACAAAAACAAATAATACATTCAAGAGCTCCAATTTTTAATAATTACTTTCCTGGCTTAAGTTTCAAACTTTCTTTTCTAAACCACAAGTAGCAGAATAAACAAGCGGTTTAGAAACACCTGAAAGTTAGTTCATTTTCTCAGCAAAACACTCTGCAATAGGATCCTGAAACAACAGAGGAAGAAGCAGGTCCTGAAGGAGGTTCTTCTTTACCAGGGAGGACTGCCAGAGAGCAGTGCTGATGGCCACAGATCCACCTCCAGCATAAAGCCAAGGAAGCTTGCAGGATCACCTGGCTCCACTAAAGTGCTCCCACTTTCCCAGCTGTTATATCTCCTCTGCAGTAAACCTGAGGGATCTGACACAGGTAAATGCTTCAAGGAATCCCACAAAGAGTAGAGACCTGACCATTCTGTGTTCATGGCCTTCCAGCTTCTTCTGACATCCATCTGAAGGATGACAGATGTACTGCTGTTCAGCTCCAGAGGCACAGAGCCTGGGAATAACCCTGCCTTTGATTCACTTTCCAGCACTTTTCCATTGATTATTAAATGTATCTGTCTCAGGGAATTTATTGTTCAAAATGAAATTGTGTCACTGAAAAAGAAATTGTGATGAGCTCTATTCTGTAGAATGTGATTATGTTTCTGCATTTTACCAATAACTCAAGGACATCAATGATTGTATCTCACATTATACCTCCCCTTCCAAACCCACCCATATATATTTTTTTCTGAACATGCAAGACAGCATAAGGGTGCATGAAGTGGCTCTGCACATTGATCCAAATAAGGATCACAGAGTGCATCAAGAATGCCAGTGAAACAAAACTATAATGCTTAAATCCCAGAACAAACGATGCTCACTGTCTTGTGGAAAATCTGATCTGCTATATTAACATCAGTCTTCACAAATAATAAGTCAATTCTATCTTCAACATACCAGAAAAGTAAATCTCAAATATTGAAAAACAAACAACATTTTTAAAAATCTGTGAAACAACTTTGCCCTCGAATTCTATGTGTATTTGTACAGTGTGATGAAAAGACCATCATTTCTTTAAATAAACATGAACATCTGGTTAGACTATACACTGAGGTGTCCTTGGACAAAGTTGTTTTAGGCTATTCACTCATCTGAGGACAGAACTGGTACTACTAAAAATCTAAGGGCAGCTACTTGGTAAGCACAGATGGAGCCCAGAGTGGCTCGAGTGCAGGTGACTGCCTGCAGAGTCCCAGCAGCTCAGGATCAGCAAACATTCTTCAGGTCAGAGCAGTAGATATACACAAAGGTTTCTATAAACTTGGTTACCTAAGAGACATGATTGGCACCTCCAGGGCTTGATGCTCCTCAGGTATTCCACGTGTCATTTTTCAGTGTTAAGTGGTTCTTCTTGTGCCCCCACTCCTCACTGGAAGGACAGCCAACAGCCAGTATACACAACAGACTTGTAATAGTCAAAGGCAAAAGCTCTAAGCCTAAAACTAGTGCACAAAACCTGGTATAACCAAATATCTCTCTCCTTCTTTTTCTCTTCTATTTCTAGCTGACACATTTTTCTATCTTCTACTGAGAAATAATAGAAATTAAAGAAGCTTTTCTCTATCCCATGTATCCAAGGACATAGAAGCACATTTTATGTACATGCTTATTTAGCCTCAAAATTTCTCTAGAAGACAGAACTGCTTTCCTTGTCCTTGCCTAAGGCATTAGTAACACAACAAAACAGAGGGAAGCGTTTAATTTATGTGTTATTCCCTGCATCACCTTCAGTGTGCTGGGCAACCTTAACACAGTTTTCTCTCTTGCTAATTTTCTGTCATCTGTAAAATGGAAACAACTATGAAGCAAACATTAGAGACAAAAAAGTACCATGATAGCAGATGTTTACTGAAAACATTGAATAGTCCCACAAAAATAAAAAAATACAAAAAACCCAAAACCTGCTCTAGTAACAAAGTACAACTAGAACACGGGAAGTCAAAAAAGAAATAATACTACCAACATGTTTCAAGGCCTCTGCTAGACAGCCCTAACAAACATTTGAACTGTACACATGGTTACTGGAGGTTTAAACACCAGCACATCCCCCAGACACATGCAAGAGTGACACCCAAAATACTGTACTTTAAAACATTAGAAACTAATTTGGAAACTGCAGACTTTCTCTTTTGCCCTATTCAGGCCTCTTCACTGAAAGGGGAGCTGACAGTGTACCATTTTCCCTGCTGCCTTCAGTCCCAGAGAGCCTGATGGGACAGGATAGCAGTCAGGGAACTGATGAAGGTTTCTTTTCCTCCAACTTCATTACAGCCACAGGAATGAGACAGATAGATATAAAAACTCACATCAGATACTGCCACTGCCTCCAGTTTCTTTACTGAGAGATGCTCCTGGATCATACAGTCTCCTACTAACTCAGTTAATATTTAATTNAGAGCTACAATTCTGTAACTCCAAAAAGTGGAGAAGGTTTAAAACAAACCAAGCTAACAGAAATACCCTCATGCTGTCTCTGTTCCTGCCTGAACAAGGAACCACTCAGGGAGGGCAAGCAAGAAGGAACTGATGGCAGAGGCTGGGGGACATGGGCAGCCTGGTGACCATGGCTTGGAAAAGCAAAGTGCTTAGGTCTGAAAATCAGCTTGAATCTAAGTCTCTGTTTCCAGTGGCAGAGCATTGTATGTTTACATTATCAGTATATAAGTACTAATCATGCTTCTTGTAGGAAAGAATCAATTGGATTTGAAAGGGTTAGAGATTAATAAAGAGATAAATATACCCACTAGAGGTGACACTGCAGCTCAGATCAATTTTTCTTTCAATTAATAGATGGGCAATCATATCTACTTTAGTGAATTACAACAGCACACAACAATCTCACACAGGTCTATGTATTAACATTTGTACATACAAGCACTGCCCAAAACACATTCCTTCCTTCCTCCACACATCAACAACTTGAAATACTTAACTCTGCACCTCCTAAGAAGGCAAAGTCTAATGCTTCCTTTATTATCTGTAAAACCAGCTTCTTCAAAAACTTGGATGCCAAACAAAGCAAAAATCCAGAAATGCATCTTAATTCTCCTTTTTCTCAGTATTTGTCATAGTGATCCCAACATGTCCTACCGCACCTTTGCTGCTTGTCACTGTAACAGCTACTCTCATGGCAAAAACAAGTAGCAAATAAGTAAAAATAATAAGAAATATCTGATACATTGTGTTACAGGGACTAGGAACTCAAAACTGAAAGGCCTGTCAGTCAAACGACAAAAAAAGTTTAAATTCGGTGGACAAAGATATGAAAATGTGAATTAATATTGATACCTCCTTCAGTCTAAGGAACTTTATTTATGTTCCTTCAAATATATTCAGCAGGGTGTAAAACCTGCCTTAACATGTGTTCAAATTACAAAAGCTCAAGCACACTTCAGAACTGTTCTTGGTCAGGAGCTGACCCAAAGTGAAGCCACTCCACTACAGATGCCTTAAAGCTGCTACAGGTCTGTGTCCTCCTAGGTCACCTCTGAGCCCCTGCAGCACAAGGAGATGTCCCCAAGTGAGCAGAAATTCATCTCCAGGACTAGCCAACATGCTGAGCTTGAAGACTGCTCTGGGTAAGTCTGCAGCTGTATTATTCATACTTTCATTTGAACATTATGTAAGACAAACCTTCCAAAAATATTTTCATGAACAAGACGAAAAACAAAACATGCCAGAAGAACTTTTCCTGTCCCTCAGGACACTCAGTTTCAGAGTAAGGACGCCAACCCAGGACACTTGCCCTCAAGGTGAGCACACTACAAATACTGAAATTAACAAGTCTCTTAAAATTTCTAATTAGGATCTTAAAGAAAATAAAGCAAAGGCACCTTGATAAATCAGGCATTTTTCATTTGATTTGAAAAGCCCCACTTTGGAGAGGGGAGAAAAAAACCTCAGTCACGATGACATGTATTTTCGCAGTTCAGATATTATTAATGAACTTCTACATGCTGAATCTAGAGGTAGAACAGATATCCAAACAGCTGAGATCATACCCATAGCAAAAGTGGAAGATTACAGATTTTTAACTGAAGAAATGGCATTTCTTTCATGCTTTGCTAATTTCTCTCTATCCCCTGAAGATGCTACCTTTGTGATTTACTTAAGCTTGAGACAATTTAACTATGTTCATTTATTTTATTCAAAAACAAAAGGTTTCTCTTTTGGGAAGGAATCTAGCTTTAATATTTAAGCATCAGCTCAATATTTTAATTGCTTAAATTATATATGAACTCATTTTAAATGTGTGCAATAGCTAAAAACTTGACTGCTTAACTAAGTTGAAAATTTAAACCTTGTCAGGTTGAGGTCACTAAAAGAAACCCCAAACCTCTAGCAGATTATTTATTTCCTTTCTTGTTCTGTGTACATGTCCCTTCCTCCCCACCTGCAAACAGAATGTATAAATGCTGCCAGCTGTCTTCCAGACAGGTCTGTCCAGCTGCAATGCTGCTTTCTGTCTAGAGGAGAAGAAACTAAGGCTGAGACCCCTGTGGTGAGGTGCATGATGACCAGAGCTTCACAGCTGAGTTGCTGGTAGCCCCCTGAGACCTGGCTGAGCACAGGAGCCTGGCTCCTCGCTTCCCACGGATCCAAACAGAACAGATGGAGAGCAGCCATGAACCCGTGAGCAGACACAGCTTAGGCAGGAGAGGCTGTACTTTCCTGCACTGATGACAGCTTAGAACAGCAGTGATTCTGACTTTGTTTGCTGGAGCTGTGAATAACTTAACATCTTCTGGGAAAAGTAAGAGATCAGCATGCACTGATGAGCGCTGCCAAGCTCCCGTCTCCTCTGTCTGCACAGCATTTGCAGGCAGCAAAAGTCAAAAGCCTCTTTTGCATCCCTTGTATCTCAGACATGGGAGGGCTCATGGCCATGAATTTTACATCAGGGTCAGAAGTCAGCTCTTCAGACAGATGCAACTGCAAACTAAAGCAAATGGCAAGTGTGAGCACACATCCAGCAGCTCCTCTGGGCCCACTCCAGCAGGAGCAGTGGACTTTAGAGTTAGGCTCATCCAGAGTATCCCACTCCAGGCATAAATCCATGAGTCATCTCTGAAGTACAAACACCTTATATGCATGCCACAATTTCCATGGCCAAAGTGGTCGGGCAACAACACAGGAAAATTACAGGAAAATTGATCTTCACAAAAGGGAGCAGACAGAAATTGTAAGCACAAGCAGTGACAACTGCAGGAAAGTGAAGGTCTCTGAAACATCTACAACAGAACACAATAAGTTGTCTCCATGACATTTAAAAGGCACAAAATATCAAGCCAACAGGTTTTAAAATAATGTATCAAGAGTGTGTTATTGTGCAATATCAATGAGAATTTAAGACCGCTTGGCTATGTCCATACACAGGAAGGCCCAGTGCCAAATCAAGCCTCTCTCTCCCAAGCCATTGGTGATGAAGTCAGATACAGGTGGAGGGTGACAAGGTGGGTGGAGGATCAGAGATACTCCTATGGCATGAATGCCTTTTGGATGGTTCCAAGATAAACTAGAGAAGAAGGAAGGTTGGAATCCCACAGCAAATCTGCTTGGCGAGACGTGTGGATCAGAAAGCTGGCTGGGTAAAGTGACACGTGAACAGTGACACCACAGTGGCAGGCAGACAGTGTGTGCTTGTTTTGGCTAAGTTTAGAATATTAAAAGGTTTGGTTTGTTGCAATAAACAATCTTCTTAGGAGCAAGCAAGAAGGAGGTCCCTGTGTCTTTGTTCCCCATTGCTACACCGTGTCAAGCCGGAGCCAATTAAGCTACAAAAAGGCCCCCAAATGCCCTGCAGCCTCACAGAAACCTTGGGGATGTCTGCCCCTGCTCCTCCACACAAGGCTAGCATACCCTCCAGAGCCCTAGCATACTCAGACAGGGTATTTCAGCTCAGCAAATAATACAGCAACAATAAATGGCATCAATTATTCACTAATGGAATTATGTCTAGTAAGTCAAACAGAATCTATAATCTGAAAAACCTTTTGCTTAAAAAATACAATGATTTTGAATTGGTATTATATTCCCTGCTATGGTTATTCAAAGCACTATATATACAAAAATTTGGAAAAGGAAGTCACTTAATCCGATTAAAAGGAAATCTTCTACCAGCTAGGAACCTAGCAACTCCCACATCCTCAATTCGTTTGTATAACCTCCACCTGTAAAACACCCTTCCTAGGATATTGCTAAAGCCACAATCCCCACATTAGCTGTTTGCTCAGTTTTACTTCCTAAAGCAGGCAAAAAGGATGACCTGCAATTTTCAAAAATGCTTCTTAACATTAAGAAATGCCTGTGAAACTTAAGTCAACATTACACTCACACAGATGCTTGAGGCAAACTATTCTGTTCCCACCACAAACAGCAATTGTTACTCTGTAGACATGACAGATTTCTTCTGGAGCATTCGGAAGTTGCTGCCTGTAAAGAAGAATCTGATGAACATAATTAAATTAGCTCACCCATTTTAATTATTTTGGCACCACATCTCAAGTGAGAAGCAGCCAAACAAATTTGTCTTGCTACAAATTTCTGTGTCATTTTTGCAGCGTCAATCTATTTGCAGTCTTCATATGCATCCCTGCTTCTATTTTCCCAATGGGAAATATGGATACCTAAATCTGTAACAAAGGGCAAGTAAAGGACATGAGAAAAATCTTTCAGTTCTGTTTCTCTATTCCCTTCCATGAGGACTGTTTCTTCAGCAAACTACAGTTCTATACTTGCAGATGGAGCACCCTTTCATCACCTTCTGTTTAACATCTTAGATCCTCCTCTCCTGACCTCTCCTTAATGACTCTTGCCTGTCATTCAGCCCCCATGTACTGTCTGCACTTGCAGTCTGGAGTTACCATTCTCAACTTTCTCTCTTTGGTTTTCCATTCCTTGACTTTGAAGGAGAATTTCTGCACCAGTCTCTGAAGATGTTTTCCTAGCCAAAACCCTCCTCCCTTTAAGTAAACTCCAGTTTCACCTATAAAGCCCTCCTGGACATTCTGCCCCTCTTTTGACTGCCTCATTGAGTGATGTCTTTGTATTACCCAACAATACCACCCTACCTTCTCCTTGGTGCTCTTCAAGTCAGCTCTCTTCAGAACCTCCCTATCCCTTAAACAAAATACATTCCATTATGTGGTATTACACACATGCCAGTCAATTTCATAATTGCTCTTGTACTTGACGCTAATCACAATTCTGGCCATTCATGCAATAATTCTAGGCATTGCCTGGAAAAAAATGCCAGTCTACATAAGTCAGCAAAGACACCAATTTTGCTGGTTTATTGTTCTAGTAGCCCAAATCTGTCTTTACCATCAGTGTCAGCACCTTCCATGCACTGCTTCACACTGCTCTACGTAACTGTCTGCACAATTTCCCTTCCCCTTTAAAGGATGCTCACCAATACAGACATCCCCATACCAACAGCCAGCATGACCCAAGACTACAAGACCCATCCAGGCACTGCTGCAGAGATCCTGTCCACAGAGCATCCTTTGGGCCCTTCATCCACTCCCCCCACCTCAACCTCTAATCTACAGCTAAAAGACTATTCCTGCTTCCAGACATCCTGCAGTTTATGCTGCAGTGCAGTTGCCCACAAATAACCATTACATTATTTTCCCCTTTTCACTCTCCTGCATCAAGACACCAGTGAAAAAAAAAACCAAAAAAACAAACTCTGAACCACAGCACCAGCATGTCACAGCTACTGTCACCCTATGGAAAATATGCTGACTCTTTCTTTGTGCATTTGCCTGTCTGCATCCACCCACTGTACCTGATCTTGCACTAAAACTATACAAATATTTCAGAAGTTGCTGGAGCATCTCTCTCTTCACAACATATAACGTTCAGTGAAGCCCCAACCAATCAAACAACAGTCCTTCAAATCTAAAGACTGTTCAGAAAAGCAGTAATATTAATAATTTTACTCCAAGTGCTGATATCACAGAAACAGAAAATTATTTCACACACCATGTAGTGGAAAAAGAAAAAAAAAAATCAATAGCTTGTTCCATGCAGCAACCAGAATGAGTACTGAAGATGAAAGCCAACTACATGATTATGTACTTGCAAAGAAACTATAATTGTACTTTATGTGCATTTCCCCCTCCTATTCTAACACATACTGGCACAATCAAATGAAATTAAAAAGAACCACCTATTCACTACTGGGTTATATTTAGCTAGAGACAGTCTAACATACTAAAGCATTTTTCCTACCAGTATTGAACCTAAATTGACACTGCCAACAGCCACTATTACCCCAAGACATTCTGCAGAATCAAAGAAACTGGATTTTAAAAAAATGTATCTAATTAAAGGTAAACTACCAGCTGAACGATGCTACAATCACCAGCGTGTCACTTCTACAGGCGTGTACTTCTGGCAAAGGAATTGCTCAGGCCCTTTCTTGCAGGCAGGTGCTGTTGCCTGGCATTAGTGGATAGAGGCTGTTCAGTTACACCCTTTGTGGATCTCACAGAGAGTTTCCATCTAGACCAGTGACAGCAGTTTTGAAGAACAGGAACACCATCACCCTTAGCAGAGTTTAGACCAAGAGGCACTGTAGCCAAACCCCAACATCCCTGACTGCTCTCACAGCACCAACTGGGTTCTGGACACAATAACCACAATAAAAGGCTAGAGAATAGTTCAATTCAGCAACCTCCATTTACACTTTCCAGCCCAGCAGAAAGAATTCAGCCCAGCATCTGGCATTTCCCAGAGTAATACTTCTCAGCCTGGGATGTGGCATGTAATTCTTTTTAATAGATGGCCCAATAATTTTCTCCTCTGTTCTCAAGGAATGCAGAAATTAAACTTAACACAGGTGACACCAACTGAAGTCAGTAATTTCTGTTTGTACCTGCAGTGTTGAAAAGACTGAAGACCTTGAGGACAGCAGGATCAGTGGAAGAACTCACACACGTAAGAACAGCACACAAACAGTGCAGAAAAACAACATGCAATCAAAAGTGTAGCAGTCCAACATCTACCCTAACACACACACTGGTTGTAGCAGACTTACACCACTGTGTAGCACTGCAGCTGACCTACACCTCTGCCCAATGTCTTCTGAACTCACAGCTTACTTGAGAAACACAATCTCATGAAGTCATTCCTTTGAGAGGGCAAAGCTGTATGGAGTGGACAT
Organism: Horornis vulcanius; assembly: GCA_013401035.1. Classification (NCBI taxonomy): domain Eukaryota; kingdom Metazoa; phylum Chordata; class Aves; order Passeriformes; family Scotocercidae; genus Horornis; species Horornis vulcanius. The sequence continues at coordinate 3,517 of VZUA01073925.1, read as the reverse complement.
CACTTCAGGCTCAAGTACAGATGAATCATTATCCAGATGAACTGTCTACCCTGGAAGGAGAGATTCTAATGCTTCTTTGAAGTGTTCTGTTACTACTAGAAGGTTTCAAAAGCAGATATAAACATGAACCAACTCCCATTCTTTCACTGACAGAATAATCAGAGATTATCTACTCGGGAGAGCTCTTCCCAGTTAACCCTATATATGATCACATGTCTGGGCAGCATAATGTTTTCAAAGATTACCTTTCAACATAAAAAATCATCCAGACCTCAAACTCACCACAGACCACATCCACAGTTAAGAAAATCCATTAACCATGAGTAAAAGAGTGTATGTTAGAACAACGCCACAATGTCCAAGTCATTATTACCTTTGTAATACCACTGGTTGAGATTTCAACACAATCAACATTTTCTTTTTTCTTTTTCTTTTTTTTCCTTAACAAAAGAAAATGTAAGGACATTTTCAAACAGCATCTGACACCCTCTACTCCTGCTACAACCCCTCCTGTTTGAAAAGAGGGGAAGGTGTTTTGTTGGACACTGTCTCTCATCAATTCAGCTTCCAACTCATGA
>VZUA01073906.1:0-12693 GCA_013401035.1 Horornis vulcanius | reverse complement strand
TGAAGATATAATATTTTTCATTAAGCCTTTCAACTCCTTCACAATGTGCCATGCCCAAGAACAGAAGCATGAACTGTCTGTGTCTCTGCCTTTAGAGAGGCAGTGAGGACATCAGCAAGGCCATGCTACACTGCTCTAAGTGCTCTAAGGCACTGCACTCCATGGCAAAGGCAACAAGGTACTTCCTACACACAAAAACCCCCAGATCTGAAGGCCTCTATGGCTGCAGCTTGTAGCTGTATGAAGGCATGTTATCTAGCTTCCTGTGTTGATCTTTAAACTCAAAGCTGACTTGATCCAAATTCTCATCCCCCTTTCTGCTAGAATCAATAAGTAAAAAGCTGTTGTAAACTTCCACCAGAGACTTGGAACTCCAAACTAATACAGGCTCTACACCCCCTTTGTTCTGTCTTAGCTGAAGCCCAGCTACCAAGAACTCACCAAANCCAAACTAATACAGGCTCTACACCCCCTTTGTTCTGTCTTAGCTGAAGCCCAGCTACCAAGAACTCACCAAATGCAGACTCCGACAGTCCACTAAAGCTGTCAGCTGCTGCAAGTTGATCTCTGTTGAATTCAAAACCTCCTGGATCCGAGTGAGATACTCCTGCAAACAACAAGCCAGTGATTAGTGCAAGGGAATGCTTAGCAGGAGCTGATCCTGAGTTCTGTGCAAAATTGAGGGAAGCCACAAAGAAGAAGGAGAGCAAATTTGAGGAGGGTTACCTTGGAGGTGGGGTGCTCTTTGCTCGCTGACTTCATGAGTTCTGACACATCATCCTGCATTTCTACCAGAGCCTTGTGACTTCCTGACAGCTTCTGCTCAACACAAAACATGCAATGTTTCAGCAGTTCAGGCCACATGGACCAACAGATCTCCTGGGAAACGACTGAAATCATATTTCCCAAATACTGAAGCATCATCTGTATGAATACTGCTAGTTAAAGATGTCCCAACTGACATGAGTGCAGCTGCAATAGGGTTAAGTATGACTTTTAGCAAACTGGAAGAAGTACAGACAAGAGGAGAAAGGAGGAGCCAAAAGAAAAAAAAAAAAACACCAAAAAAACACAAACCCACAAACAAAGAACAAAACACATACACAAAAAAATGTACACACAGCTGGGGCTGGCTCTAGGACAGAAGGGAAGGAGAAAGAAAGGACACAAAGCACTGAAGTTCTCACCACAGAACACAGCTGGATTTTTTTACTAAATCAGATAGATGAAAAAGACATAATGTTAACTGTAGAAGTTGTTTGTATTAGGGTGCAGCCTTCACACCCCTTTAAAGCAACATGAGAATTTCACATGCAATGGCAGGTCAGAGAGAACACGGAGCAACCAGAAATGCAACAGGCTGCAGAGGTGCATCAAACCACAGCCTGAAGTGTTCTTACCCCACCCTTTAAAACAGAGGAAGAGAAGATTTTGAAAAAATCCTAAATATAAACGGTGAAGCAGCTGGTGTCTGCCAAATGGTGGGTGGTGTGGGCCCATTCTGGCCTCTGATGCATACGACAAAGATTGGAATGGGCCCAGGTGCTGTTCTTCTGCCCCCACACAAAAGAATAATGACTCACATTTATACTTCAGGATAAATCCCTTGGATGTTCAAAGGTTATTAAGAGGCATCTATGAAAAACACTCCTTCACCCGCAGAAGCAACTGCATTTTGGGAGTGGAGTGTTATCACTGTTTAAGCCAAAAGAACCTTCAAGAAGTGATTCAAAGCAGGAATTACAGAGTTTCCCAACCTGGCATTAATTGTGGGGCTGTGTCTCCACAGTGCTGCTCTTTAGGCAAGTGCCTTGTAAACAGAGGTACCACCAACAAAGCCATTACACACCACATTACACATAGGCCCTTCTAAGGGGTGTCCTGGGCCTGGAGCTGTGCAGGTAGTGATGAAGGTGGAAGAAACTCCTCCCTAAATCACAGTGCCACCTCCTGCACCGCTGGGAAGTAGCTGCCAGAGCTTTGCCAACAGCCAGAGCACTTCCTGAGGCAAAGACCCTGGATGTGGCTGCCTGCTGGCACCAAGAGCACCTCACCTGCACCCTGCAGGGTGAGGAGACCCAGGGGTGGGAGGAGTTAGGGTGCTTACACTCACCTGCTGGAAAGGGTTGGGGTACCCAGCACTACAGGTCATGTAATAGCGGAGAGTCTCTGTGAAGACACAAGAGGAGAAAATCAGGCCAGGTTCCAGCTTTGCAGTGTGGCTCTGCTCCACTTAAAGTTAGGTGCAACACAGAAAAAAGTTTTATTCAGAAGTTGGCACTACCCATCACATAAACCTAAGACAAAGCATCAGTCTAGGACAAGTTCAACTACACTACAGTGAAGACATACTCATAAACTTCCAGATAAGACTGTTACTGTGCTCTGCTAACAGCATCATTTGTTTCCAGGCTTGAAGACACAGCTGTGTCCCTCTTCATTCAAACCAGCCTGGTGCCCTCATGAGCCCTCTACAGCACTGCATCAACTGTCAGCACACACAAACTACAAATACCAGGCTTTCCCCTGCCACCCTCAATAATGTTATCAAGGAAGCGAAGCTCTGAGAGACTTGATCATCCAAATGCCTTTAGATTATTCCTCAAACATTTACAGTTCCTCTTCAGATGAATACGAGCATGCCAGCTCAGCAAAAGCAAGGGTGATGTTGGCATGGTAAAGACTACAAAAGCCCTAAAACACACAAACCCTCTGCATTCCCCCCTCCACCAGCATCTTTTCCTCCATTCTTTTTAATCTTCTGTCTGTGACTTTCAGTAATGCATATTCCAGGCTGCACAGCTATTCTGATCAGTCCCATCTCAGAAATCAGCAAAAGGCACAACCAGAAGCAAGCAGAGCCATGAAGGAAGCAGACCTGACTGCTTCCTGACTCTGCCACACTTCCCATAAATATTGAATGCACCTTTCGGCAAGGCAGCACACTGGAGACCGAGTGCTACAACACAGCCTGTCAGCCCCTGAGTGCTGGCAATGCAACCTGACAGCTGTTATTTATAATTCATTAGCCTACTCTGGGGCAGCTCCTGCCAGCTGCTCCATCTCCCTCCCACCGACTCTTTCTCTGGGGCGACTTAACATCTCCCCAGCCAAGCCTCTAAACAGCAATTAGCAAATTCTGGGTGGACAGGAGGGCAGCAAGAAGTGCTTTGTGCCTCACTTTGGGCAGACCACTGAAGTGACTGTCCACAAGCACTGAGCCAAGGAAAGGGCTGCTCCTCCTCGGCTCATAAATCACACACAATGGCTGTGTGAAAATGGATTAAAGCACACCTGCCCTGAGAGAACAGCAACAGCAACCCACAGCATCACACATGGTGACCCAAAGGAGCTGTGATCTTCTCACCTATTTATTTTAAACCAACAAACCACTAAAAGTTTCTCTTAAGCTCCCACAGCGGTATCAAGTTTACGTCACCTTTTTAAGTGCAATAAGTTGCATGACATTCTGCTAATGCAGAGCTCTAGAAATGTTTCTTGAGGGCCTTCTGGATCGTCCCTGGTGGGCAGATTAGAGATGAGAGTTCCTGATATCATAGTTTGCAGCTTGTAAGCTCAGGATAAAGATTGCTGGTTACAAGTGAAGCAAAAAAGCAGTACAGTGAAATAAGTGCTTGCCTTGCTTCACCCTGGAAGGCAGGATCAACAAGGATTCACTGTGGTAGCACTGCTTTGCTGCTGACAAGTGTGACACTCTACATAAAACATGCTTCCCAAAATGGCACAGCCATCAGGAGCAGCTTTCCCCTGCACTGAACCCGAGCTGTGCTGCTTTAAATCTATGGCTACCACAGGCAGTGAAGCTGCCTTCAGGTGATCCAGCACTGCAAAGCCTGGAAATTAAGAGGACCATGTCCCCTGCCTCCATGCCACCAGGAAAAGAGGAAGGAGCAGGAGGCACCTACACCTGTTTTGAACTTGGTGGAGGCTACCTTGTACATCACCAAATCTCATATTTCTGACCAGAAGACAGCTGCACTAATCCATCCTTTGCTAACAGCTCCAGGCCATTTCTTTCTATAATTATCTTTCTGGTGCATTTTCCTCTCAAGGAAAATTCCTAAAGGTTGATCTGATTTTTGAAGCTGGCCTTTAGGCAATGTAGTTCATAGCAGAAGGGTTAGGCAGGGTCACATCTGCAGCTGCCCATGCCTGCTGTTGCTAGCAGCAATCCTCCTGACTCACTCTTGGTGCACAGGCATTGTGGGAGCAGAAAGCAAGGAAGGGAACTACCTAAAATGCTTTATTTTTGCAAAGTCTGTTTTTCCTAGAAAGGAAAGTAGAGCTTCCTACTAAAGACAGATTCATCTGCTAGAACTACTTACTGCTTCTGCAACCATGGAGACCTACTACTCACTTCAAAGCCCAGCCAAAATGCAAAAATGGTATTATGCACCTGCCAAAAGGCAGTGAGGTCTGTAGAGAGCAACAAGAAAAAAAGATCCTAGTTCCAAAAAAAAAAAAAAAAAAAAAANAAAAAAAAAAAAAATTCCTCACACCTAGAACAGCTTTTCCCAGATCTTCTTCCTCTCAAATTGAACATTCTCTTAGCAGTGCTCATTTTGCCTATACACCCAGATAAGGCTGTCTCTGTGGGCTCAATCATCACAGAAAGCACCTGAAGTGTCAAAGGAAGGCAGCTTTTTTGGCTGGAGTTTCTTGCCCAGGTAACATTCTCCACCAGGAGTTTTGTTCCCCCAAGGAACCAGTCTGACAGCAAAGGGAGGTGCCTGCATAATATTTAATTTCTCTGACACATCCTATTCTTGTATGGGTAAAAGCAAAGAGCTTGTAACTGCCCCATCTGCCCTCCACTCAAAGCTTTCTGCTAATCAGGAGTCCAACAACATCAGGCAGGAAAAGAGCTTCTCAACGCCAACAGCAGCTCTCAGGATTCTCAAGAGCACTTATTTGGGCAAACTCTTTCCTGCAGTGTACTCTGAGCTCAAGTAACAACTGTGCAGACACCACTGCCCCACCTGAGGTTTTGTCCTGATCTTACTCCTAGAGAGGAAACAAAGGTGGTGATGGTGTCAGTCCTTTGGGTTTTTCAGCTCTGGACTTCCAAGATGAGATTGCACCAGTGGGAGGCCAGTTAGGAGGCTGGGCATGACAAGAACCCTTCCTGCTCATATCTGAGCAGCTCAGCCTCAGCGTCCAGGCTGAGCAGCTTGGCTGGACTGCAGCTAAAAGGCTCCATCATCCATCCCCTGAGGTTCACAGCTCCCTCGGATGAAGAGAGTGGCTGCTCACCGTGCACATTTCTGCTAAGAGAAGCTGGAGAAAGCTCTTCCTGTTGTTTAGGCAGATTGTGCCTTTTTATTTAATTTTATGCAACAAGTCATCAGATAATAACATAATATCAGTGAAAAAGAATGGGACTAGAAGATGGCCTCCTGCTTTGAAAATAAACATCTTGGCTGCACCAAGTCTTTCTACTAGCAGCAGGAGCTGATTATACAGGCACTGTTCAATTCCATTGCCTTTATCTCAGTTAATGAATACAGAGTGACTTAGGCACATACACCAGCCTCTTCTGCAAAATTATTTAAGTATTTCCTTCTCCCAGAAACCTGCAATAAAGTTCTTTGCCTCCCTTTTCTTCCCCCATCTTTTTTTAATGCAGCACATTTTCTCTACAAAACAAGAATATTTCTAGCTAAAAACATGACAGTAATAATGCACTTAATCAGATTATTCTCAGCTCCATTAATTCCATTTAGATTTGAATACAGCAATTAATACATAAACAAAAATATTAACATACTAGTTGCCCAGTATTCAACTCAGTTATTTTTCTGTGAAAACTACAACCACCAGCAGCAAAAACACATCTCAAATATCGATGACTCAGTCCCAGGCTGAATGTCAGAGCGTAGAGAACCTTTCAACACATTGTGTGTAACAACAGCAACTAAAAAATAGTGATTAAAGAGAAAAAATGACCCAGCACTACCAAGCTTCTTAGGATTACTTGCTGGTTCTTATATCCTTAAATTAGATGGCAGCACTCAGCCCAGCATGCCAGACCCCAGCCCTGGCAGGTACCTCAGCAAGACTCTCAGCCCAGCTTCAGCTGGAGTGGTTCTCACAGCAAATGTGATTCCTACATCTGTGATAGATCCCCATGGATTCTTCTTCCATGATCTACCTGAGCCCCTCCAGCCACTCACACTCTCTTTCAGTGTGTCTGTACTGCTGGTAAAGTTGGAGAACCTCATCCAAAAGCAGAGACAGCAACCCAGAGGGCATAAAGCACCACGGGCTTTCAAACAGGGCCTCTTCCTCTGAGAGGACAGCATCGATGCTGGCTCCCAGCTGACTGTCCCTGTCTCCTGGAGCTCATCACTCATGTTCATGTGGCTCAGCTGATCACAAAGCAGCTGCTACCATTTGCAGCCAAGGGATACTAACACTTATTCCAGACTTTTAAAGAGGTTTTATTGGGATTAAAGTATAACTGCCACACTGCAGTCCTCATGTCGTCATTTTCCTTCCTGCTCAGATGCACGGGAAGATCTCAATGTTGAGAACCAAGAGCTATTTCCATAACTTTCTGACCATAAACTATGACACAGCACTGAAAACCACATGGGAAGACAGAAGTTTCAGTCATCTCCCAACCAGCTGCTTGGTGCAATGGCAGGCTCAGAAATTGGACAGATTTCCTTCTGAAAGGAGAAGCTGCTCACCAATCCTCCAGGGTGCCTGGCAGCAGGAGCTGACACACTCAGTGCCCATGGAGGGGACACCCTTCCAACCCAAGCCTGTGGCAGCACCTGCTCTTGCTCCTCTTCACTGTTTCTCTTAGACCCATTCAGTGTTATTTATGGAGCTTTAACAACTGTTCCACGGTGGTGCTGCAGGAGCAGAGCCTGTTTTCCCCTGGGGGAGCCAAGTGTCCCTGCTGGGGGAGGGCTGGAATGTCAGCCCTGCTCTCCCTGACAGCCTCCAAAGGAACCACCCTGATCAATGGAAAACCACAGGAGCCCAGCAGACAAGGACAACTGAAATGGAGAAGCAGCACAAAGGGGCCTCTCTTTAGTTTCCCAGGGTCAATCTAATTGTTGCCAAACATGCTCCAGAGCTAATCTGGGTTAGCAAATTATCACAGCACACAGCTGCCAGGAGCATCACGTATTTCCCCTTGGCCTCACTGACCCACTTGCCTCCTTGAGGAGCCAGGAAACCAGCTAGGCACCTGAAGCCACATCTTTGTCACCTCCACAGCCAGCCAAGAGAGGACTTTCATCTTATGCTAAACACTCATTTATTTCTGAATTTCTGAAACCCTCACTGCGTTTCTGTGTTGCCAAGAGAGCCGCCTGGCTCTATCATCTCCTTCCCACAAAATCAATAAATAAGGCACTCAAAAATAAGATGTAGGGTTGTAATATCAACCTCTACATATTATTTTATACTACATTCTGCCTCCAGATATTTATGTTTTTTATTGTTTCCGATCCCTGCATCCTCAGCCATAGCTACATGCCTAACTTCCTACCAGTTGCACAGTGAGAGACAGCATTTGGCTAAGCACAGACCTTTTGCACACACAGCAAAAGCCCTCTGGTTCCACCAAATAAGGACCAGAAAAAACACAAGTTGCTTCTTTAACAAATCAGTGTCATTGCCTACTTCTGTTTCACCATACACTGAACTACATATAGGAACTTTTGGGGGAAAGAAGGCAGGGAAAAAATTAACTTGGTAAACTAAGCAGCAAACTTCGTCCCTAAAAACACTTTTGCTTTTCAGCACTTATTGTGTGTCTGCTGGCAGGCACCCAATCACATTTTTGTTAAGCCATGGTTCTGAATGTCATTTTTGTCCCACTGATGTTCACATTGAAGGCACCCCTCACCTCACCAACCACTTCAGTCTAAATTAGGAGCAACAAACCCCAAATATATCAGTTCTTCAGCTGGAAGCCACTGAGATGCAGGCACATGCTTTAAGTGGAACAGGATACACAAAGCGGACAAAATACTGCATTTATAATGGAAAGGGAAATTCATTCTTCTTTGTTGCTGTTTCCATTCACTTACCCCTCAAAGAGGCTACTATTTACAGCCACCATTAACAGAAAAAATTATATATAAACTGTTGATAACAGATATAAAAATAGGTATGCTAGATTCAGGAATACAGACCCAAGAGCAAGTTTTAAAAATGACAACTCAAACTGCACACTGTTACTGCCACAGTTCTGTCACTTAGACAGGAGAATAAGACTCAAGAGTGCTACATTTAAAGCAAAATAATTCAATAACCCAGGGACTTCTGTTGTACCATTTTATCAGTTATTTCCACCTAAGGGTCAAGGCAAAAGGTTCTGAATCTGGTTCTGAGGCACACATGCACACTTCTGACCAGAATGCTGTTTTTCCAGAGCTCCACAAATTTTGTTTCCCACTGTGTGCCAACTCCTCTGTTTCAAACACAGCCTAAAATTCTCATTCACTGCCATGCTCCTGTGTGGCAGCTGGAGCTGCAGAACCTTATGCCAAAGCCAGTCCCAGCACTCACCAGCACTGAGCACTGCATTCTCTTCAACCACTTTGGAGACGTAAGCATCAGGGTTGATACAGAAGTCACTGGAGCCCTGGAGAGATGGAAGACAAAAGGCAAAGGGAATATCAAAGCACACCAGCATCAAAGAGCACTTGAGCCAGGTTAACATCAGGGAACCTTCTATTCTAGGGGTGTTTCAGATGCTGAAGTCTCTCATCACCACCCCCAGCAGCACTGTGTTTACACAATCACAGCAGTGCTGGAGTAAGAGCTACCACAGCACAGAGAAGGAGCAGCTCTGGACTTTTCCTAGATGGAAATTGCTAGGACAGTTACTTAGATCAGGATATGCTGTAAAACAGGCACAGCACAACATTGATCTGGTGTCTGCTAAACCTGCAGCAAAGGGTGAATGGGATTTGGATGTGAGCCACTTACCACAGCAACAGCCAGCTCCAGGCCCAGGGATCCCCAGCTGACAATCAGGGCAAAGACCCCAAGCAAGCACACCCTGTGGGAGACAGACAGATGGCAGATGCAGCAGCTCTGATTTCAAGCTGTTCCTTTCACTAAATGTATTATTTGGGGTCCAAAGCAATTACCAAATCCAAGAAATTGTCAACCACTGACTCTATGTTCAGATAATCCTATTTTAGATGTCATGGACAGCAGCAACCAGAGAAGTTCATATCCAGCTGTTGGTTACCACATTACCTGCCCTAGAGCTACAGGGGAAGGGAGAAGTGGGGAAGCAAAGTATTACTCTGCTTCTAGCAAGGAAACCAAAGGCACAAAGTCACAGAGGTGGTTGTAGGGGAGGCAGATTGGCAGAAGGTTGACTTCAGTCCCATTCAGTCCCACTGTTCCCATTCTGGACTTCATTTTCCAGGTCCAAAGATACCCAAAGAAAAATATGCTAAACAAAGCAAACCCCACAAAACCATGCTGATCCAAAACTGGAGAAATCTCTGCTGTGTCTACAATAAAGGAGGTTGTTTGGTGTAAGCATTACATGGCTACAGATGGTGGGAGGGAACACAGCCCCTGTTAGGACACCTCAGTTCTGAGCTGGTGCACCTGAACAGCACCCAAACATCCCACATAGCTGCAGGACAGAGACCTGCAGGCAAGCAGCTTGGAACTACAGTTCAGGTGCCTATCACTGCCATGTGAGTCCATCTCTGCACAGATTTCAAGTTCTGTTCTGACAGCTGGACCTCATTACTGTCAGAAATAGTGGGATGTGTCAGAGGGATGACAGAGCAGTGCTCTCAGTGACATTCAGGGGCACACACTCATGGAAAAGGCTTTTGCACTTCCCAACCAGCATGTTAGCTCTTCACCCTTGCTGTCAGTATGAGTGGTAGAGATATTTAGGCTATAATGCTCCTCAACTCCCTCAGGTACAGAGCTGCAGACTAATAAGCAGTTTCATTTTATCTGTTTCTATCTTCAAAGTAAAGAGACACTGGCTTGCTCTCTTAGGGATGCTTTTTCCCCTCAAGCTTTGAAACATAAGTAGATCCCTTCCCACCCACACCCTGAACATTACAAAAACCTGTTCATAACCAAGACATTCTTTATTCAAACCTAGTACAACCATCTCTGTGAAGAAGGGACATATCCTTTTTTTCTGCTATATTTGTCTCACTGAATACTTGAGCTTTAAAAAAATAAATCTATGGGTCTCCATTAAAAAAATCCCATATGCCTGCGTTTACTAACTTATTTTAATTCCAAATAATCCCTACTCTGTGAATGGATCTATGCTCATCTTGCAGAAGTAAGGGAGTTTCACCAGATTGACATCTGTGCTGCACTCTGAAATGAGACACTAAAGACTTTATTATGCCTTTTCCAAATGGATGCAAAAATTATCAGCCATGGATCAGCAAGGTTCTGTGGGTTTATGACATAAGGACAACACAGCTTGCTGCCTCCAGCTGAGCATGTTAATCAATAAGACACATTTGTTGTTTTACTTTAAATGAAGATGACTGGGTCAGTAACTGATTGCTTGGCTAAAAGATCTAAAACTGGCATTTCACCATCTTGCCTGGCTGTGATACACTTGTTTCTCTATGCCATGTGCTCCCTTTAGGGAATGCCTTAATATGAACTTCTGGCTAAAGGGAAATGAGATTCTAATTTAAACCCTGGGTTTGCCATCTGTGCATACACTTGGACTTTTGTCTGTACAACCTGCCAGGTATGAAATCATCTGGTAAATAATAAATCTGGATAAACATTCCAATTATTAATGGCATCACCACAAACCAGGATAAACCCTTGGCCATGTCAGTTATCAAACTGTCACTGTGTTTATGATACCAGGATCTCTGCCAAATATGCCAAGCTACAAGATAGGGAGAGGAAGAATTTTTTCCCTGGAATGGGGCATTTTCAGTGCTTCTGAGAAGCAGATATGCATTAACATTGCAGTGCCATGGCAACAAGACTCCTTCTCATAACTGTGCAAACCACTGCTTGTTCTCAGTTTAACATTTCCTCAGGTGTGACAGCCCCAGGTAAGGAGAGCAGATAGTGACACAGAAGGGAGTGCTGCAGGTTGTGTATACACGTGCAATGCTTATCATCAATTAACAAATGCCTTCCCAACTGCAGAGAATTAAGGGGAGATTTTTAAAGCCTGTAATTTAAAGGAAGGATGTTCACGTTGTTTTCTCCCTGCAAATGGAGGCTTCCAATGCCACCCAGGGGAAAGCAGACAGCCTGGGTGAGCTCCTCACCTTTGATGAGGAGGCAGTGAACACCAGCAGCACTGCATTCTACAGCTCAAGAACCTTCCTGTGAACACCTCTTGTAGGAAGCCCTAACTATTTCCACAGAGCTACACTCTACAGTGTCTCTCTACTCAGAGGCAAGTGTAAGATGTTCAGTTTCAGATGTCCTTGATATCAGCTGACAACAGGGAGAGGTTCCCACTAGCAGACACTTGCATTCAGCTGACTTTGCTTATGCCCTGTCCCCAGGTCAAGACTTACCCCATAAGAATGGCCCTGGAGTTTCTAATGAGCCCAAAGAGCACCAGCAAACATATCAGGACATTAAACAGGAGCAGGCCCAGGTATCCCAGCCACCTGCAGCAAACAAAAACACGGTCTGCAAAGGAAAACTGGTGTGCAAAAAGCACAGATTAAGAAGCTTCTGTGTTCTGGGGATAACACAGTCCTCTTCTCCACGACTGCCTCCAAAGATTAATCTTTAGAGAGCTCAGGATATTTGTGAAATTGGAAGTTGAGGCAGGTAGAAGCCTTTACACAACATGCTCAGAGCAAACAGTTGTTGAGAAATGAGACTGCTAGTGTTTTCTAGGGTGATGTTGTATGCACTGGTCATCATCAGAGGAAGAAAATGCATTGCAGCTTCTTGAACTTCCTAGAAATTTGTTAGGAAATGCTTCAGTTATTTATTCCACATGTTTGGATAGAGATTTTCTTTTGTGGAATACAACTGATGCAATATCTTATTTAATATGTTTAATAAAAAGGAATGTTAGGCTGTGGTGTTAACTTAGAGAACCAGTGCCATTTTCTACTCTATTTAATGTGTTCTTTATGCACTTAGTAGGACAAAGCAGAAGCTATATCTGGGGCTGTTTTTTTCCCCAGTGCTAGAACAACTACAGATTTTGTATGTTGAGAATAAACTTCTCATCAACTGGCAATAAAGACACTTCAGGAAAAGAAGCTGTGCATTTTGATTTAAACTGAATGCAGTCCTGCAGTAAGAAACAAATCAGCTCTGTGGGCCAAGAGCACCTGCAGCAATAAACAGAGCCTTTGGCTCAGCCACCCAGAACATGCACATAATTTTTGCAAAACAAGCCAAAGCAGATGCTGCAACCACTACACTACAGCATGCTACACACCTGTACCAGTCATAGAGGTCAATCTGAATTGCCAGCTCCTCCAGAGACAGCTCATCATTCTTCCAAAAGGGGATCTCAGTCGTTTGCCTGACCAGATCATCCAAGAGACTTTGCAGTTTCTGGACAACATGCAGGTAGTCTGTCTGCTTCTTGAACATCTCCTCCAGGACCAGCAAGTTTGGTTCCACTGTTTGGTTCAGGGCCACTGCAGTGTCCAGTACCTATAGTATGGGAAAGAAAAAGGGGGATAAACAAATTTTAAAAAA